>CM042255.1:2948324-3128324 GCA_023566225.1 Romanogobio albipinnatus
TAGAAGTGCAATGTTAAAGCAATGTTTTAGTGTGTGTTGATTCGGATTTGAGCTACGTTTGCAAGGGAAGTCTTACTGGAGTTACTCCTAGTAAAAAGTATGGCAGATCAAAAGCATTTTGGAGAAAAAGTTTCCCATCCTTTTGTGTTTGCAGACAGACAGACAGCCTCTCCAGTGTCAGAAATATGTAAATGAGGTGCTGATTTCCCCTTAGGGACTAATTATTCACTGGCTTCGGACTAAACTTAACAAAACGCCCAATGGCATGTTTGATTTTTCTTTCCGCGGCCGGCATCACAATACCTTCTCATGTATCTGCGTATCGCGGCACGTTATCTCAGTTTCCTCCCTTCTCTTTGTTGTCATGTCTCTGCATCTCGCTTCCAAAGGCTGACATTAATCAGACTGCCCTAGTTTCTGAACGCCACGCTTCTACCCAACCACCCAGCCACTTGAGTGGATGACCAAACGATAACAGGGCGGGCTGACAGCCTTTTGGCTTCCACACAAATCATAAATAAATAACATGCCGCAGGCCGCATGCTGAAAAGGTCACTCAAGAAGAAAGACATGAGAACGCTTGTGAGGAAAGACCCCTTTTGTGGCAGAAACAATCCACAATCAAATCTGCCACATTCAGCGGCTGAACCGCCAGGATTCATTAGCCAGAAATCACGACGAGAGGTTTGTTACTGCTGCAAAATACATGATATCACAAGGCAAAGCCCATTACGGAGCCTTCTGCTTCATTTCTACACTAATTGGAAGGGAATTTGATAACTCGCCTAGCTCACTTATGCGTCTGGGTCACGGCAGTCCGTAATGGATTGAGGGTTCTTGAAAACAGAGGGATGGTCCCCGGCCCTGAACTAATAAAGCAATCACTTTGGTCACATCCACATTACAACGTAACACGCGCGCAAACGGCTCCGTAACATGTTCTGATGTACTAACTACAACAGCTTCCAACAGCCCTTCTTACTACCATCATAAAGGCCATGCACACGCTGCAGTCACCTTTTAGTGCTTTATCTATAATTGCAAGTACATTTGGTGTCTAAAGTCATTATTTTTCCAGCTTTTTTCAAATGGTTATATTTTTTATGATTTGAATTACTCATTGTCATGGATCACATGATGTTACAGGCCATAACAATATAATATTTCTGTAAAAAGTGTCTTATATAGCTGAAAATCTGGATTTCTTGTTGTCCGAATTTCATTACGTATCATTGTGTAATCAAAATATTTTATTTTACTTTTCGGACCCACTTTATATTAGGTGGCCTTAACTACTATGTACTAACATTTTAATTAATAATTTGATACAATGCACTTATTGTGTACATACATGTTTTTACATTGTACTTACATTTTAAAAAATACCTGCATGTAATTACATCTGTGATTAATTGCTGTAGTTACATTTGTAATTACACAGTTGGCACTTCCCTTACACCCAACCCTACCCTTAAACTTACCCTTACCAACACACCTGTCCCTAACCCTACCCTTAAACTCACCCATACCAACACACCTGTCCCTAACTCTACCCTTAAACTTACCCATACCACCACACCTGTCCCTAACCCTACCCTTAAACTTACCCATACCACCACACCTGTCCCTAACCCTACCCTTAAACTTACCCATACCACCACACCTGTCCCTAACCCTACCCTTAAACTTACCCATACCACCACACCTGTCCCAAACCCTACCCTTAAACTTACCCATACCACCACACCTGTCCCTAACCCTACCCTTAAACTTACCCATACCACCACACCTGTCCCAAACCCTACCCTTAAACTTACCCATACCACCCCACCTGTCCCAAACCCTACCCTTAAACTTACCCATACCACCCCACCTGTCCCTAACCCTACCCTTAAACTTACCCATACCACCACACCTGTCCCTAACCCTACCCTTAAACTTACCCATACCACCACACCTGTCCCAAACCCTACCCTTAAACTTACCCATACCACCACACCTGTCCCTAACCCTACCCTTAAACTTACCCATACCACCACACCTGTCCCAAACCCTACCCTTAAACTTACCCATACCACCCCACCTGTCCCTAACCCTACCCTTAAACTTAACCTCACCACCACACCTGTCCCTAACCCTACCCTTAAACTTACCCACACCACCACACCTGTCCCTAACCCTACCCTTAAACTTACCCATACCACCCCACCTGTCCCTAACCCTACCCTTAAACTTACCCACACCACCACACCTGTCCCTAACCCTACCCTTAAACTTACCCATACCATCACACCTGTCCCTAACTCTACCCTTAAACTTACCCACACCACCCCACCTGTCCCTAACCCTACCCTTAAACTTACCCTTACCACCACACCTGTCCCAAACCCTACCCTTAAACTTACCCATACCACCCCACCTGTCCCTAACCCTACCCTTAAACTTACCCATACCACCACACCTGTCCCTAACCCTACCCTTAAACTTACCCTTACCACCACACCTGTCCCAAACCCTACCCTTAAACTTACCCATACCACCCCACCTGTCCCTAACCCTACCCTTAAACTTACCCACACCACCCCACCTGTCCCTAACCCTACCCTTAAACTCACCCACACCACCACACCTGTCCCTAACCCTACCCTTAAACTCACCCATACCACCACACCTGTCCCTAACCCTACCCGCATCCCACCTCAATATCAGCAAAGGTGTTTTGCAAGACAATTTGAACACAGTAAGTACATTGTACTTATTTTTGATGTAAGTACATAGCAGTTTAAGGCCACCTAATATAAAGTGGGGCCTACTTTTCTTTTGGTAATATTTATTTTATTTTATTTATAAAATCCCTAAATAGTTATTTTCCTAATTCTACAACATTAAATTGTTTAAAAATAACTTTTATCTTATAAAAGTGTGTGTCCATAAATCGTGCGTCAACTCTGTTACCGTGCTGTACTTTGCCTCTAAATCGGTGGAATTTTCTCCCACAACTATATTAGTTATATAACTATACAACTATATAACTATA
Organism: Romanogobio albipinnatus; assembly: GCA_023566225.1. Lineage (NCBI taxonomy): Eukaryota > Metazoa > Chordata > Actinopteri > Cypriniformes > Gobionidae > Romanogobio > Romanogobio albipinnatus. The sequence continues at coordinate 2,951,362 of CM042255.1, forward strand.
TATACAGTAAATTATGTCACTTCCCCTCACTGATAAGATCTGAAGCGCTGAAAGGTGTGTGTGTGTGCTCTCTCTGAGAAAATATTACAATCTAAAAAGTTCTTACACCAAGAGTTATTTTGTAAATATCAAAAGGAAAACATAATTTATCACTACACTCTTAAAAATGCTTGAAAATGGACAAGCCCAGCGATTGGGTTAAATGTTTGCCGAACCTGCTGGGTAGTTTTATTTAACTCAACTATTGTTTAAAAATTATTATATGGCTGGCTTAAAATGAACCCAAAATATTTGGGAAATTAACATGTATAAATATGTTTAATAAATTAACATTATTAATATGTTTAATAAATAACAACTAAACAATAAACATTTATTAAATTGCTTATTAATAAATGTTCACCTTTTGATTAGTATTGTTACCTTGTCTGATTTTTAATTTCCAACCTATTTGGGGTTCATTTTAAGCCAGCCATATAATCATTTTAAAACAAAAGTTTGGTTAAATAAAACGGCCCAGCACATTTGGGCAAACATTTCCCCCAACCACTGGGTTAAAACAACCCAATCACTGGGTTTGTCTATTTTCAACACAACTTGGGTTGTTGTTAACCCCGCATTTTTTTAGAGTGTGATCACACAGTGGATTGTTCAAAAGTCTTTTCATCCTGATTTCATTATTGCCATGTGCTCTTAGCATTTATGCCAGCAAGTGGAGTTATTGGCTAAAAAGTTTAAAATTGTCAATTCTGTTTCCGCCAAAATGTGTTACCAATGTTATTTCTACACAATGCCTATTGTTTTTCTGTAACAGAGTTGACAAACAATACTATAAAGAAATAACTTTTTCATTTTAGGTAAAGAAACCCACAAAAAAACAGTAATTTGTGTTTGGCAAGCACCAAATTATTAAAATATGTTTTCAATAAGATGCTGGAAAGAATTTCAGTTAGTGAACAGTTTTGTTCATTAACTTTTTGAAATACAAAATGTATCTCCAATTACAGAATCACTCCCCTAAACCTCACTCCCATCCAGGTCATGACGCTAAAGACCACAGCTCTTAATGGCCTATCTTACACATGCGCGCTGCAAGAAATCACAGGGAAATCGGTACGAGCATGTGAATAAGCCCATAATAAACCGAGACACAGCCAAATGCTTTATATTGAAAACAAGACCAAAATATTGTAGTCCGCACCTGTCTACTTTATTAACTCCATAAACAAACTCCATAAACAAGCCCCAAAACGCTTATAATAAGAGGACATGTCAACACTGCAAGAGCGCACTCTGCAAAGCAGAATATAAGAAGTGTTTGGCTGTTTATAATGTCCCAAAATAGCAGATACACCAGAATGTTTCTATGGTTACGACAGAGTCAATCATTGCATATCAGAGTTGTGTTCTGTACACACACACAATGATCCCCCCCCCCATTGTAATGTTATAATATAATTAATACATTGAAGGGGTTTCCTGTAAAATGATACCAATATATAGCATTTATTCCACTGTATGTGGAACCAGGCGGAAATCCACCAAAATGGTCCAGAGTATAAGGGGTTAATTTTTTATGTAATAGTTTTAGTTATATTAGTACATCAACTTAAATGCTCTGCTGCGCAGGCTTCAGCTTCAGAAACAGCCACTAAACCTCTTCAACATTCAGAGCAACACACAGATATTACTGTGCCGTATCAGTCATACGTCACTGTCAGATTACTGCAGAATAACTCTCCAGAGGTGTGTAATTATATTATTCCTTGGTCCAATAAAGTTTTCACGGCTCGTAGTCCATAAAATTCAGAAACCAAAATCAGCAGGCCATCAGAAACAAACCATAATGTTGAATTATGATGCCAAAGCTGAGCTTGTGAGTCGGGATGAGTATCTTAAGGCATTTAAGCATTCAGGATTCTAAGTGTCATTGAGGACACGACTACAATGTAAAACTGATGTTTTGGATCTACAAAAACAAAAATGATGCAACAATTTGCATCTAATGAAACAACTACGGTAAGTTAGAGGAACACACTGTAATTTGTAGCATGAACACAAAGGCGTGTCCGATTCCACTTTTGCTAGTTTAGGAAAAAATGGCCGGAACGCCAGGCGCATGATCCAAAAGGGTCATGCCTCATCTCTTAATGAGTCATGGGTGTGTTTTGGGCGTAACGTGCAATAAACCAATCAGAATCTCATCTCCCTTTCCCTTTAAAAGCCAGTTGTGCTCACATCATGAAGGATTCACTATTGACACGAGGAGAGACTGAACGCTTCTCTAGATATGAATTATTTTAATATTTAAAAATGTGTATGTGTGTAAAGAGTTTACGCGTGTTGTGCTCATAAGCTCATATCACTAACACACCCTTCAAATAACAGACAAATACTGCACTATTGACTTTAGAGCAGGTGTGTGTTGGTCAATGGTCAGTGGTTTTCAGTTCCTCACAATAGCAACGCTCCAACAATGCTCCTGATCACACCTGGTGTTCAGACCAGACGCCCATGGGTGAACAGATGCGTTTGATATTTAAACAAAGTGGAGCTGGACGTGAACATGAGAACTGTGTCGGGCTGAAACTAGCAGAACACACTTGTGTCGCATTGCACTGAGTGTATGACAGGGCCCTATATCTTGCATTGCATGCATTTTGGGGGTGGAGCAATAAAGGGAGGGATGTGCTTGGTTGGGTTGATTTAAAATATCACCAGTGTTTCCCAGAAATCACTTACTGCACCTTTGAGTCAATCACCCAATTGGCACTAAGGGGCCTAAAGTGTGCCAAGAAAACATCCCCCACACCATTACACCACCACCACCAGCCTGCACAGTGGTAACAAGGCATGATGGATCCATGTTCTCGTTCTGTTTACGCCAAATTCAGACTCTACCATCTGAATGTCTCAACAGAAATCCAGACTCATCAGACCAGGCAACATTTTTCCAGTCTTCAACTGTCCAATTTTGGTGAGCTCATGCAAATTGTAGCCTCTTTTTCCTATTTGTAGTGGAGATGAGTGGTACCCGGTGGGGTCTTCTGCTGTTGTAGCCCATCCGCCTCAAGGTTGTGCGTGTTGTGGCTTCACAAATGCTTTGCTGCATACCTCGGTTGTAACGAGTGGTTATTTCAGTCAAAGTTGCTCTTCTATCAGCTTGAATCAGTCGGCCCATTCTCCTCTGTCCTCTAGCATCAACAAGGCATTTTGGCCCACAGGACTGCCGCATACTGGATGTTTTTCCCTTTTCACACCATTCTTTGTAAACCCTAGAATTGGTTGTGCGTGAAAATCCCAGTAACTGAGCAGATTGTGAAATACTCAGACCGGCCCGTCTGGCACCAACAACCATGCCACGCTCAAAATTGCTTAAATCCCCTTTCTTTCCCATTCCGACATTCAGTTTGGAGTTCAGGAGATTGTCTTGACCAGGACCACACCCCTAAATGCATTGAAGCAACTGCCATGTGATTGGTTGATTAGATAATTGCATTAATGAGAAATTGAACAGGTGTTCCTAATAATCCTTTAGGTGAGTGTACATACACATTTTATGGTACTAAATTATATATATGCAGTAGTTATTAGGGGTGTGACGAGACTAAACTGTGACGAGATTTCTCGTGGAGGTGAAAGCGGTCTCGTGTCATGCAATGACGAGTGTGATGGTGAAGTTAGGATAGAATATACCAACACTACGTTTACATTACGCCTCCACTCTAGTTTGGTTAAAAACAATTTAATTCAGGTGGATAACAGTCACTTCAATTCCATCAGCATCAGGTTCGAGCCGTACATAGTGCACAGCACTGATCACGCTCGCATTGATCGTGTGTTACGAGTGTGTGTTACATGTTAATGGACTTGTTAATTTGTTAATGTTAATTTGAAAATGCGGGTTCAGCACCACCAGTACTATTCCCAGAGTACACATGATCACGAAATTCAAAGTGAAAGTAAACGCGAGCGCGCATTCAAACGCGATTTCAATGCGTTACTGCTGTTTGAAAGCGGCCCCCTGAGGCAAGCGAATATCTCCCAATATATAAGCTATCTCGTTGTAACCATCTCTTAGCTCTGTATCATGCTTGATCATTTACACTTTGAATATTGAGTACTTTGATTATGGTGTTATAGTTATTGTTTGCACTTGTTATCTATGATCAGTTTGTGGGAAGGAGTTCAGTTAGGAGGTCAAAAGAAGTTCAAGTGCAGTTCTAAGGTCAGAAGAGACAGTCCTACAGGAGAGAAGCCAGTCAGTTTACAGTGCTTGAGTATTGTTGTATTTTACTGCATGATAATTCATACTCAGAAAGTAGAACTGAAATGACATGATGAGTTAAAACATGTCAAATGCACCTGCAAACAATTTCTCTAGTCATGTATTTCATCATTGAGGATTTCTTAAAAATACTATGTAAAATCTAATCTTGTTCTCGTGAACCCAATCTCGTATCTCGTCTCGTCTCGTGAGATAAGTGTCTCGTCACACCCCTAGTAGTTATGATACATTTATTCACTTTTTGACCCGAAAATTACATTTCCAACTTAAACGGTAATTAATCTCGAATGCTTTAGAGCACAGACTGAAGTTTGATCTCTTTTCAAAGAAGACACTTGGCAGATTATTGCTGAGGTGAAGAAAGTTTTAAAAAAGTGAACTTAAAAAAAGTTACAGAATTTGTATGAAAAATGCACAAAAATACTTTATGTGAAATATATATTTTCAAAAACACATTGTACTCTAAAACTGTAAGAAAATCAAAGCCATAAATCTAAATGAGTTGTGTTCCAAATTTGAGGTTGATATCTCAAAAAATGAGCTTTCAGTCAGATTGTGTTTGGGCGCAGAGGAAATTCACCTCCCATTCATTTCCAATGCAGCCATTTCTGACCATTTAACGTTTTCGAATCATCAATATCTTTGTGTTCACATAGCAAGTGCCAAAACCTTTTCCAAGTTCCGTTCCATTCTGATGAAGTAAAACAATCTAAAAACACGAAATGTAAAAATTGACCGGAGAGCACCAGAGGGTGGTAGGGTCAGGTTTAGTGCCAAGTTATTACCCAGTTATTGTAATTACTGTAATAAGTACATATGTGGAATAGGACTGTAAAATAAATTGTTACCAACATAACTCATCAAAATAATGTTTGCAACTTAAAAGGATTCATTAAATTAATACATTCAAATGTTTATCTTGCAACCATGTAGTTGCTAGTAATTAAGTAGTGGTTATAGGTCTCCCGGATTTCTTTTTTGAGTCTATATACAGTATAATATAAATGCATGAACAATATGTGACTCGGGACCACAAAACCAGTCATAATAAAGGGTACATTATTTGAAATTGAAATTTTGAATTTTCTGAATAAATAATCTTACCATTGATGTATGGTTTGTTAGGACAATATTTGGCCGATCTATTTGACAATCTGAGGGTGCAAAAACATCTAAATATTGAGAAAATATCCTTTAAAGTTGTCCAAATGAAGTCCTTAGCAATGCATATTACTAATAATAATACATTTATGATATATTTACGGTAGGACATTTACAAAATATCTTCATGGAACATGATCTTAATATCCTAATGATTTTTGGCATAAAAGAAAAATGGATAATTTTGACCCATACGATGTATTGTTGGCTATACACATATTGTTGTTTGAATGCATTTCCAAAACCTTTTATTACAAGCGGACTAGTACAATTAACAACTCTTGAGTAATTAGCCTCACAGTAACAGTTCTTGGTTTATTTGGAATCAGATTTGATTGATGACCTGCAGCTCTTATCCGAAGATCTTAAGTCGTAAATGAACTCTCAGCAGTTTTTGTAAATGCCCGTTTAGTAGACGAAACCCATGGTAAATATGTTGCATGAATATCAGTCAACACCCAAGTAAGCTAACTCTAGAAGGAGAAGAAAATACAAGCTGACTAGCCACATTCAGAAGTCATTTCTCACTTTGTATTTTTAGACTGTCACTTTAAGAGTACAGGATGTTTCTCAAAATAACAGATTATGTTTGTGAGAGAATTCAAACTTACAGTCAGGGGAGGACAGAAGACGGTGATACAGTAGATGTGCTCCGAACATGCTTGATTTTTAAGCATGATCCAGAAAACCAGAAGACAACTGAATGATTTTAGGACAGTCCATTAAACTGCTTAATTCAATAAGGGAAAGATGCTTTGTCACTTCTGTGAGTTGATGCATTACACACAAACAGTGCCAGTACGGTTTATAATGAGCGATCTCGGAAAATAAGTACCTTTAAAACAAATTCAAAACGATGGCAATCTGGTATTTTTAAACCTCTGGTGTTTAATGGGCCGGTTATCTGTTGGTGGCAGACCGTGACATGAGTTGAGACTCTTCTCTAAGTTTTACCCTTCCGGTCAGAGGAATAACGAGAAGCGAAACAGATTAAATCAGTTCTTGGCCCTTCAATGCAGAACGTACAGTCGATTTTCTTAACCGATGCCTGCTTTATAAGATGAAAATCTTAATCACATTTGGTCCTTTTCTGGGAGCAATCGGATCATAAGTCATGGCTGTGTTGAAGTCCTTTGCAGCACTATATCATCCTGCAGAGGACACACTGTATTTGCATATCTCTGGGGCAGTGGAAATATTAATCAGAGACTGTCACGTCGGGTTACATGACTCAGTAAACAGAGCGAGTGTAATGCCTGCGCATGTCTGACATGTTATCAATACCAAGTGCAGCAACACAAAGCCATTCCTATCTGTTTAGGTATAATAGCATCATTAAAGGGTCGTTTTCGTATTTACTTATTTACTCATTCATTCATTTATGCAGATATGTCTATGTTTTGGTTTCTATTGTGGTGAAGGGTGTGCGTGGGTTGTGGGTGGATGTTGAGCACAGGAGAATTATGAAGGAGGAGCTGATGGCTGTTCACAATTATTGCACTCTTTGTATAGGGAGTGGCAGTCCCAAAACTGAACTCTTCATGTTAAAACGTGTAACTAACAAACAATGAACAAATAAGTGCAACCCCCACACCATTACACCACCACCACCAGCCTGCACAGTGGTAACAAGGCATGATGGATCCATGTTCTCATTCTGTTTACGCCAAATTCAATGAGGGTCCATTCAATGAGGCAACAAACACCAGTATTATAACATTTACATTTATGCATTTAGCAGACGCTTTTATCCAAAGCGACTTACAACTTGGGGGTACATGAAGCGATTGGTCATGAAGAGTCGAGAAGCGCAAAAAGAGCCTGAAATCCTGAGACCGTGTACATTGCTCAGTGTAGCACAGGCTAGAGTAGGGAGGGAAGAAGAAAGAGAAAGAGGAAAGGAAAGTGTTTTTTTTATTTATTTATTTTTTATTATGAGGTTAAGTGCTCACGGAAGAGTTATAACCATCGCACAACAATAAAGACACTGTTTTAAATGTCCAACACACACACAAAACAGTATAATCAGATGTCAAAGCACCTCCATGACCCAGAAAACACCTCAGAGCCCAGAGGGTTATAGGTTACGTATTTACAATTTTGTTAAAATACATTCTCTTAACCCAGCTTATTGTTCATTGACTACTATTAGTATGACATTCATTGGTTTATCTCCAATGTTTGTCTGGTTTATCTCTCTAGTTTGGGGCGTGGCTACTGTAGCAGGTAGAGAGTTTGGGGCGTGGCTACTGTAGCAGGTAGAGAGTTTGGGGCGTGGCTACTGTAGCAGGCTGAGAGTTTGGGGCGTGGCTACTGTAGCAGGTGGAGAGTTTGTGGCGTAGATACTGCAGCAGGTGGAGAGTTTGGGGCGTGGCTACTGTTGCAGATGGAGAGTTTGGGGTGTGGCTACTGCAGCAGGTGGAGAGTTTGGGTTGTGGCTTCTGTAGCAGGCGGAGAGTTTGGGTTGTGGCTTCTGTAGCAGGTGGAGAGTTTGTGGCGTAGATACTGCAGCAGGTGGAGAGTTTGGGGCGTGGCTACTGTTGCAGATGGAGAGTTTGGGGTGTGGCTACTGCAGCAGGTGGAGAGTTTGGGTTGTGGCTTCTGTAGCAGGTGGAGAGTTTGGGTTGTGGCTTCTGTAGCAGGTGGAGAGTTTGTGGCGTAGATACTGCAGCAGGTGGAGAGTTTGGGGCGTGGCTACTGTTGCAGATGGAGAGTTTGGGGTGTGGCTACTGTAGCAGGTGGAGAGTTTGGGGCGTGGCTACTGTAGCAGGTGTAGAGTTTGGGGCGTGGCTACTGTGGCTACTGTAGTAGGTGGAGAGTTTGGGGTGTGGCTACTGTAGCAGGTGGAGAGTTTGGGGTGTGGCTACTGTAGCAGGTGGAGAGTTTGGGGTGTGGCTACTGTAGCAGGTGGAGAGTTTGGGGTGTAGCTACTGTAGCAGTTGGAGAGTTTGGGGTGTGGCTACTGTAGCAGATGGAGAGTTTGGGGTGTGGCTACTGTTGCAGGTGGAAAGTTTGGGGCGTGGCTACTGTGGCTACTGTAGCAGGTGTAGAGTTTGGGGCGTGGCTACTGTGGCTACTGTAGCAGGTGTAGAGTTTGGGGCGTGGCTACTGTGGCTACTGTAGCAGGTGTAGAGTTTGGGGCGTGGCTACTATAGTAGGCAGAGCCAGAGGTGTTAAGCCGCTGTGTGACCATGACTGATGTGTTTAGGTTCCAGAAATGCAAAGATTAAACAGGTCATGAACATGTCAAAGCGAACTGGACATTGCGATGCAACACACTACAATGAACGCTTTCAGTACCATACAGAATCATCATGCACCCATTCAGAAAGACAAATATATGTGTGATTATATGTATTTAAGTAATGTTGACAAGACCATTTTTTTTAGCTAAATCGGTCAGAATTGGCCAGACCAGGTCTGTATGCAAGAAATGACCAATGCAGTGACACAAAGCCAAATAGGTGGGTTTAGTTTAGGTTAGGGTGGTGTTAATCTGGTCAGCAAAACCCTGGTGAGCTTGGTAGATATAACAAAGGCTTTCATTTCATCAACAATAACAGGCTTGTGTTCATACCCAGCCAACATTCATATGTGGGGCCCATATGGGTATGAAATGGGCTGAAAAATGGGCCCCATATAGGATTGTCCACAGGTTACATAATGTCCCCATGTTAATTGCCCACATGGATTTCATATAGGATGCCACTTACCACTAGGTGGGACCCAAGTGGGCAACATGCACAAGACCCATCTTGATCCCAGCTTTAGTTGCTTTCTAAATATCTCTTGAATTTTTATGGTTCCATGTTTGCCCTTGCTGTAATTTAATATAGCCTGGGTCTTCTTTAACATCATTTTTTATATTCTGATGTTATATCTGAATATGCAAATTAGATTTGAGAGCTATAGTGGAGGAGAACATTACAAGTGAATAATGACTGATGGTTGGTGAGGCTGTGAACGGCTGATCTGAAGCAATATTCAGTTTCTCAAACACACTTCCCGTTCTTTTATCCACCCTGAGGAACGACGAGTCATGACGACAGCATGTCAGAGATGCGCTACATAGGCAGTGGAATAAAGTTATTGTCTTGTTACTTATATGTCGATATGGCATGAGCCTCATTATATCTGCCTGAAGACATGCCGCATATATTTGTGTTATTACAGGCTTTCATGGCTGTCTTCTAACCCCTCACAGATATGCAAATCGAGCAGCTGAGCGCATTGCCCAGATGCACACCTGACAGAACAGTCCGCCTTTCATTGTGTCACTTTGTTCATTTCTGCATTCGACAGGCAATTACCAGCATCTTCATTTGCTGCTTTAGGACTGCACCATTATGCATATTCAGTTTGAGCATTTTATTAGGCTGAACAAGTTGGCCATTGCGTTCAGTGTGTGATGTTGCTTTGAAGGGCATCAATCGACAAGACCCTAACAGTGGCTTATGAGCATTTCCTAGCTGTTACACGCGTCTTATTGTAGTGCGTAATGGGATTGAATCAGTGTACGGATAATGTGTTTTCGTACACCACTACAAAATGTCTGACACATGAGCAGAAATAGTGCACTACGAGGGGGTTTATTGTAGTTGCTTCAATGTAAACAGCTTGACTGACCAGCATTGGCAACAATTAAAGTCAGCATTAATCACTCAGAGTGAAACACTTCTAGAACAACAATAGTAGGGTGGGGATTTATTTTGTACATGGCGAATTGATTGGATGGTTGGATGGGTGTGGTTTGCTATTGGTGGATTTCATGTGAGTGACAGGTTGCCCCGCCCTCGTACCAGTAAACACATCATCAGAGAAGAGAATCATTTATAATAAATACTGCAATAATCCATTAAAAACAAACATGAGTTGTCAGTTTTGATGGTGATTTAAATATGGCTGTCTAGCTCATGTTTACACTGCAGCATTTCACAATGATAGAGCACATGGAGAAGGAACGAGAAGGCTCACACACTGAAGAGTGTGTGTTCAGACAGTGAAACAAAAATAACAACACAGACGTCAGTATGGTTTGGGCTGTTTTGTTGTAGAGTCGCTAGTATTAAAACCATGAATAATTTATGAGCAAATGTGAATCTGGCTCAGGTGAACCAACTCTCTCTCTCCTCTTAATTGGATAGAGCGAGCAGATATAACATATATCTGGGCTTGTTTTAGATACTTGTGGTGGTTTCTGGGTTAACTTTACCTACTACAGCTGGAATTTGCATGTGTGCTGTGCTTCAAGACCAATTCCTCATTTATTTCATCCATACGTACCGCTGACCGCTGTTCATCGGATGGACAGAACACCATTTAAAGAAATAGTTCACCTAAAAATTCTACCATTGTTTATAAACTGTGAGCTGTCATTTAGCATATCAAACTCAAAAAGAGGCGTTTTCATTCACAACAGTTCATAATCACCATGAAGTCCTAAGATATACCATAAAAATATCATAAAAGGTATGATAAGACAATTCCCGCAGGTTTCACATCATTGATGCCAAATGCCATTGAACCAGGACACAGAACGTCTTGGTTACGTATGTAACCCTCGTTCCCTGAAGGAGGGAACGGAGACGTACGTCGGAACTGACCGACGAATTGGGATCTGTCTTCAGAGACCAATCTACTTAGAGTGTATTAGAAACGAGCCAATCCACATTGGCATGCGGTCCACGCACCGCCAGGCATCGCCCCACACCGCGGGTATAAACACGGAAGTGGAATACTGCATATTGCTTTTCCAACTGAGGAGCCGAAAAAGTGACTCGGCCCTTCAGCTGAAGCACAGCACCTGGCGACGGGACGTACGTCTCCGTTCCCTCCTTCAGTTGATATGCCAATGCAGCTGATATGCCAATGCACCCCGTCCACAGACCCGAAACTGCATGCCCGTTGTACGTGGCCCCCCAACCCGTGGCTGAGGCATCCGTGAATACCACAACATGCCTGGACACCTGTCTTAAGGGCACTCCGGCCCATAAGAACGAGGGGTCGGACCAAGGGTTGAAGGTTTGGCGACAGTACGGGCTAACTGGGACCCGATACTGGCCGCTCTGCCACGCCCACTTCGGGACTCTGTCGTGTAGCCAGCGTTGAAGCGGTCACATATGGAGCAATCCGAGCGGCGTTACCGCGGCTGCAGATGTCATATGCCCCAGGAGCCTCTGAAAAATTTCAGTGGGACCGCCGTCCTGCCCTTGAACTTATTCAAGCAGTTCAACACTGACTGGACTCGTTCCTCTGTTAGGCGCGCAGTCCGGTTGACCGAATCCAGCTCCATGCCGAGATAAGAGATCCTCTGCCTGGGACAGAGTTTGCTCTTCTCTCGGTTGACCCGAAGGCCCAACAGGCTGAGGTAATGGAGCACCAGGTCCCTGTGCTCGCACAACTGCTCTCGAGACTGGGCGAGTATAAGCCAGTCATCGAGATAGTTGAGGATTTGAACGCCGCGTTCTCGGAGTGGAACAATGGCTGCCTCCATGACTTTCGTGAAGACGCGGGGCGACAGGGACAGCCTGAAGGGCAAGACTTTGTACTGATATGCCTTCCCCTCAAACGCAAAGCGTAGGAACGGTCTGTGTCGAGGGAGAATAGAGACATGAAAGTACGCGTCCTTCAGGTCGATCGCTGCAAACCAATCTTGGGGATGGATGCATGCATTCGAAAATGCGTTTCTGCGTTAACATTCTGAACGGAAGATTGTGCAGGGCCCGATTCAGAACTCGCAGGTCCAAGATTGGCCGTAACTCACCACCTTTCTTGGGTACAATGAAGTAGGGGCTGTAGAACCCCGACTTCATATCGGCTGGAGGAACCGGCTCGCCCGCGTCCTTCTTCAGTAGGACATCGATCTCTGACCGCAAGACATGGGCATCGCTGCTCCGCACAGAGGCGAAGAGGATGCCCCTGTACTTGGGAGGCCGGTACGCGAACTGAATCGCGTAGCCGAGTCTGATAGTACGGATGAGCCAGCGAGACAGTCTGGGGAGCGCTAGCCAGGCTCCCAGAGACCATACAAGTGGGACCAATGGCACCACAGACGTACCCAGGGTGGGGCAGCGAGGTGGAACGTTCATACCCGACCCGGACGGCCCGGAGGCGACCCGGAGTGTTGTCTGAGCGTTCCAGGGTGGGGCAGTGTGTGGAAGAGAAGGCCCGGGGGCATCCTCTAGCCTCACACCGCCCCCTGGCGAAGAAGAGAGGGGAAGCCAGGAGTGGCAAGGCCCGGGGGCGAGGAAGAAAACTGCTCTGAGAATGCGGGCAGGACCGAAACTCTGAAACTCCGTCTCCCTGAGCAGTTCCCTTCTTGCTGGGCTGCCCGTTTCAGGGCCGCTTGCCCTTGTGCTTGCCACCAGACTTTGCGGGACCCTGGACGGGTTGGGCGTCTCCCTTGTGCCCGGCCACCTGCTGCCTGGCGGACACAGGGAGACGCCCTCGGCGACAAGCAGATGGAGGCACTGCAGCCGACGACTGGGTGGAGGCAACAGCTGGTCGTCGGGGCAGGATTTTTTTTTTTTTACCACCTCCATCTGCTTCTGGGCCACCAAGAACTGCTGGGTGAAGTTCTCGATGGCGTTGCCGAAGAGGCCAGCCTGACCGACAGGCGCGTTGAGGAACCGAACTTTGTCGGGCTCACGCATATCTGCCAGGTTTAGCCCCAGCATCCTGGACAACTAGTGTGGACATCGCTTGACCCAGGGAGCGTGCAGTGACATCCGTCACCCGGAGAGCTAGATAATAATAATAATAATAATTTGTTACATTTATATAGCGCTTTTCTAGGCTCTCAAAGCGATGGAGGTCCATCACCGCACACAGTTCCTGCATAACCCTTGGGTCGGGACTACTCTCGTGCATGCAGGACAGAGGGCAGTGAGAGAGGGGAAAAAACTTTATGGCCCTTTTGGTGTTCCAAATAGTTCCACACTGCTAAGTTTTTTCAATGCACATCTGGGCAGCCACCCCAGAAAGCATGGCTGTCAACTCTGAATCTGATTCAGCATGAGCACACACTATTATAGTGGGAAACTCAGCATTATCATTTCCAGCGCATAACAGCCCTCTCTCCGATGCAGCAATTGACATCTGTCCTCCGCCAGAGCCCCAAATGAAATGCTAGGTCCCCCCTTTTTTCAAAAAAGGACCAGCAATCCCATCTGTAAGCTACCAGCAGGCATGTGGGACAATGAGCGTGGCCGCCCGACTTGACGGCACACGGCGCGCTGAACACTCAAGCCCCTAAGAAAGAGGCACGGTGAAAAACGTGCAGACGTGGTTATGTTCTTATAAGGGAACATGAACCACCCACGAACAAAGTCTCAGCATGCTTGTGATGCGATAGAGGAGTGGGGGCCCACGGGGAATGGTTACCCGGCGGGGAAGCCCCACTGTAATCCTCAGGTCACCAAGGCTTATTAGCCAAAGTAGCCCTTTTCTGGTGCACCAGATAAGGAACTAGATCTGGGAATAAGCAAAGGGACTCAACCCCGTTTGAGGTTTCACAGTCTTGACCGCGCACCAGAGCGCGAGTGACGCGCTGAGTTGCCGTGGCAACCCCCGCTGTCAGCCACGCCAGACGGCACACGGCGCGCTGAACACTCAAGCCCTTACGAGAAAGGCTTGAGACGAACAACGCGCCGATGTGACCACATTCTCCTTAGAGAACACGGATCACCCACGAACGCAATCTCACGTTTATATGCGAGAGAGATCGTGGCCGTCAAATGAGGACAGGAAACAACCACATCCAGAAACACACGGTTTGAATGACATCTTGAAAAAGATGCAGGGTCAAACCGTGTTGCTCTTTTTAGAAGGAAATGCTCTTTTAGAAGTGCTGAAGCACTCAGGGAGATGACCGCGGCTCACAGCAGTCCGAATGCAAGCCTGCGTGTGAGCACTCATGAACGGAACGCCCAGCCAACAAACACAGGAACAAGTGGATGTTGCAGCAGCCACTCGCTGACTCGCGCCGTCACACCAGCACCCAGGTAAGAGAGCGATCCTCCTCGAGACTCGTTTAAACACTCTTCGCAGAAACAGCTTGATACAGCAAACCGTTCGGCTCCGAAGTTAAAAGCAATATGCGGTATTCCACTTCCGTATTTATACCCACGGTGCGGGGCGGTGCGGGGCAGTGCGTGGACCGCATGCCAATGTAGATTGGCTCGTTTCTAATACACTCGAAGTAGATTGGTCTCTGAAGACAGATCCCAATTCGTCAGTCAGTTCCGACATACGTCGAACGTGACCGACTGAAAGGGAACTTGAGCTCTGTCATTCTGCTTAAGGTGATTCATAAACATCTCATGAGTCGACTTTCATATACAGTGCCCTCCACTAATATTGTCACCCTTGAAAATAAATCTGCATTGTTTATCCGTTTGATCTTTCATTAAAAAAATTAATAAATAAATCACAAAATTCTGACCTTTCATTGGAGTAAAACAGTTGAAAGTGTGGGGAAATCTCCTTATGAAATAAATGTTTTTCTCTAGTTCATATTGGCCACAATTATCCTTTTCCTTTAGTCCTTACCCCAAGAGTTTTCTCCTATAAAGCTTGATGAGTTTGGAGATCAGAGAGCATTCCTCCATACAGAATCTCTCCAGATCCTTCAGATTCCCAGCGCTTCTCTTCAGTTCATCACTCATAGGGTTCAGGTGAGGGACTGGGACAGCCATCATTTTGTGCTCTGTGACACATTAGATGTTTGTTTAGGATCATTATCCTGATGGAAGATCCAACCACGGCACATTATAAAACTTTCTAGCAGGAGCCGTCAGGTTTTTACTTTTTTATCTGCTGGTGTTTGCTAGAATCTGTGATACCATGAATCTGAACAAGAAGTCCAGAACCTCCAACAAAAAAATGGCCCACACCAGTAAAGATCCAGCTGTGTATTTAACCGTGGGCATGGGGTGTGTTTGCTGCCAAGAAGCTCTTGCTTTAGTGTCATCTGACCACAGGACCAGGTCCATCTGAAGCTCCAGTCGTGTCTGACCACTGAATATGCTGGAGTTTGTTTCTGTTTCTGTGGAAATGGGGTTTTTCAATGCTTTAGTTCTTTTCTTACAGCCACTTTCTATTTTGTGAAGTTCAACAATCTTTTGCGGCACATCAGAACTATATTCTGTGGTTTTACTCATTGTGATGAATGATCAAGTGAATTTGGCCTTTGTGTTTCCTCATATTTATACTCCTGTGGAACAGGAAGTCATTGCTGGACAATTTCATGTTCCTAGTCAGATGTGCTACAAAATGTAAATATGAATGGGAATATACTTCAGAGATATTTTACTCATAAAAAATTCTAGGGCTACCAATAATTGTCTCCAACATGCATTGGAGAAAAAAATATTTATTTCATAATGTGAGTTTCTCCTTAATGTCACTCTGGAGAAACTCCGTTACCCATTATTTCAAAACCCAAAATTGCTAGAATCAAAATAAAATAACATTCAGATAATCTTGATATCTTCAGATAAACTATTGTATATAGATTTGTTTGAAATAAATTTATTATTCTAGATCATTAGAAAAAAAAATTTTTTATTGGCATTGGATTGTAGTGTCTGTAATATGTAAGTCTTTTTATACCAACATATTTTATGATTAATTTGAAAGGAGGGCATCTCTATTTATAATCTCCTTCTCTAACAAGCGTTCACCCACCCACACGTTTGATAAAACTCCGCCGTTTGGTGAAGTACATCCCTCATACATGTTTAAAGACTTTGATAGGGTACAGAATCTCAAAGCCCAAAGCTCCTTGTGGAACCCTGAGAGTGGAGGAAAGGAAATCAGTGGGAAGAAACACTCATCTGTCTTTTGAGGCCCCTGGGAAATACCTTTGTTAAAAATGTACTTCATATTCAAACACAAACGGGGCAATTTGTGCAAATATCATGTGTAATAGTGGGCAGGATCGTATGGACCCCTGAGAAGGGGTCTCACCCCATCTCATCAGTTAAAGTTTCAGAAGTGGGTCGGCAGAATGAATTAGTTGTGTCATTGGATAAGGACATTGGTGGAGGATGTGAAAGCAGGAATGGCAATGGCTTCAGACAGACGCAGCATTGACGGTTCAGTCTCTGGTCGATTGAACTTATACAGCAGTCATTTCTCAATTATTTTCCTTGTGTGTTGTGAACACGTTTTGTATTCAGTAGTGCTCAGGATCATTTGCTCCCTCATCACTAGCTAAGAAACTATCATTGTAAAAACATGCAATATTGGATTTATACAACAGTTCGAGAGCACTGTGTGTAAATAAATGAGAAACAATAACGGAGTGTCTTTAAAAACCCTCTTTTGTGCAGAGCTACTTCCCACCATTGACAGTTTGACAGTCGAGCACAAGCCTCCGTTACTAATTCTGAAACATCACTTTAGAGCGAGTAATGAAGGAACGCTGAGTCGCTTCATTGAAGATTATTGTATTATGTAGAGTATTATGAGAGAGAGATCGACTAAACGAGTATATTACCTGCATCTGATATAGCATTCATTCTTCAGGTCAATCTTATATTTATAATAAAGAATCAGCTTGAACGTACACAATATTTGTCTTAGTATGCTTTTAAAAGTTAAGAGGTTTTCCCATGACAGCGCTAGTCAATGCATTTGGCTGCGTCTTATAAGGTGTTGTTTAAAGTAAAAAAGACATTTGTACAATATGAAATAAACACAACAAACAGTTCAGTCAAAAGTACAAAAGCAAGTACAGTATTTAAGTGTAATAAAAAGTTATGAAACTTAACTTTGACCCTAGCCAAATCGATTTTACAAGTAATAAATTAAAAAGAGCAAAGATTGGCCATTTGATGTACTCAAAATGAATCATATCACATGTTTAACCACTATCTACATACAGTAAGAGCCAGCCGAAAATTCCTGAAGGAGTGACCGAGATGAAGCTGTTCTCTGTGGGTACATAAGCGTGAATGGTCGCTGGCCTGGAGCTCACATCTCAAGCTTTCAAATTGGCATATTTGAGGTCTAAACAACAACATTCTTGCTTTTAAAATAAAACTACTAAAACCAAGGCAGTAACCATGTCTTGAACATTGGGAGAGACAATTGGGGGGGGGGGGGGGGGGGTAAAACTACATTCTCAGAATAACAGTAGTATTTGTAAAATTATAGTGGGTTTGCTCCTCCACCATTGACGTTTGCTGTGAGAATTATCCTAACCCCTCTTCATCCCCAGCACCACCTGTATAGGGCCTAGTCCACACGTACACAGGTATTTTTATAAACAGATTTTTTCCACATGAAAACGCAAAACATGATATGAAGCGCTGTCAAGAGCATGCCAAACCAACAGATGGCAATATGACGCTAACTGTAAAGCCATGTTGGCCAATCAGAAGCCTGGAAAAAAGGTTATTGCCGGTCCCGGTTCATCCAAAATCTCCGGTTTCACTGTCCACACGACAACACTGCAACCGGGATTCTCATAATGTTCACCCTGGCAGGTGATCGGTTTCAGTGTCCGGATACTGCGTTTGCGTGTGGACGAACGGCCAAACCTCATAGAAAAAGCTGCGGTTTTGAAAATACCCGTGTTCGTGTGGAAAGGGCCTAGATCTGGCCTAACCCAACCCCTACCGCTGAACCTACCCATCACAGAAACGTGCAAAACACTAGATTTAAATCAAAACATGTGGCCAATTTATAAGCCTTTGTATCTAGTGAGGACCAGTAAAAATGTACTCACTTGGCAGTTGTCTTAATATTTCACTATATAAGTGAGAACATTTGGCCCTCACGAGTATAGTCAAACCTGTACACACAAACACACACACTAGCCATTGGGCTGCGTAACAATAATTTAGTGCAGTATCAAATATTAATGGAGGTGTTTGTGAGTATTTTAATGGCAGAGTTAGCACATTCGTTCTGTCCGCAGCGGAGAAGCAGGGTAAATGCTGCACGTTTGCTGTGTTTGTGCAGGATTTAATTAATGCAAAATGCAAGAGCTTAACTGTCTTTAAAAGTCCCTGTGGTGAACTTAATGAGTCTTGTTAGATGATGTGGAAGAACTGAAGTGCAGGGATGCAAAATTGTCACCTTTCAGCAAAAATCAGCGCTTTGAATCCAAAATAGGTAATTTGTGTGAGTCGGTGGAGGAGACTGAGTATTTACTAAATATTCTTTAAAAAAGCTCTTCTGACACAAATGTCAGCTTTCTTTTCAGATATATCATCAAGATCAAAACAGCAATTATGCTTGAAGTAGTTCCGGTGACATAATCACAGTGTCGTTTCTCTGAGCGTGGAGACTGAGCATATGATTGAATATGTGAATCAGATTGCAGTGTTTAGAGTTCATATTCAAATTGGATTATTTTGAATGACAATTAATGAGGTTTTAATGAGACTTAATGAGGGTTATGTCATATAACAGGTGCCCAATTCTGTTCCTGGAGATCTACCTTCCTGCAATTCAGCTCTAACCCTGATCCAACACACCTGAAGCAGATAATGAAGATCTTCAGGAGCACTTGATCATTGCAGGTGTGCTGGATCAGTGTTGCTGAACTCTGCAGGTACTGTAGGTCGATCTTCAGGAACAGGATTGGGCAGCCTTGTCTTATGCCTGCTATAGACTGAGCGATTTCGGAAATCCTATAAGATCATAACAAATCACACTGTACGACATGGATCTATTAAACTTGAGACTGTACGATGATGGCACCTATTGAACCTTAGGCTATGACACAAGTTCGTATAGAAGGATAAAATGTCATCAGCATGCGCTAGTGGTGAACAAATATAGTAAGATTAATCGCACTTTGGCAATTGGATTGTATGACTGCTGGGGGAAAAAAAGGAGGAAGCGAAAGAGGAGAATTTGGATGTGGTCATGGTTGGGAAAAGAGGACAGTTGACTTGGCAGCCAATGTGGTAATAGTTTTAAGTTTTAGCGGCATGTCGCGTTGATCAGTATGCCATTTCATGTTGCATTTTTATTGGCTAGTCAGTAGACATAGCAAACACACTGTGAGATGGGCATGCAAAATTTATGACACTGACAGAAAATTATCACAGGCTATCTTTGGTCGCAAGACTGTGACAACGCCCGTGTTTGAACCTCTCTCGCTGTACGACATAGAACCACCGTTTAGGAGCCATGACCACAGAAATCGTCACGATTGGTCATCTTTCATCCAAGACAGCGCAAAATTGTACAATGTATACCGGGCATTAGGCTATGTTCAGCACCTGCTCACTGAGATCTACACTCCCACTTGTCGCAGTAATGCAGTATCTAATAGTCAGCAATAGTCTTTATTTCATAAACCAAGACAAAAAGATAATCCAACGAGAACCTAAGGGTAATGTTCCAAACGGGAAAACGATAATCCAACAAGGAATACGAAGATAATAAGAAACGCAGCAGCTTTACAAAGGCATATTTACAGACAAAAACCGACAAGTAAAGAATCAAACACAATGGTGTATTTCTACACAGGAAAACAAGAGGATAACAAGGCACAGGTGAAACTGATTAAACACTATGGAAACTAATGAGGGTAATGAGAAAACAAAGGGTGCGTCTCAATCGGTTCCCTAGCTCCCGAGCTTGTGAATCAGTATATCATGTACATGAGTTTGGGTACTGGTAAGGACAGTAGGACACATTGGGACACTAGCTGCATTTCCATGACAGATTTGCGCGAAACGTTTGCGATATTTTGTAAATGTCGATAAAAAAACAATTGTGAAATGACAGCATTTCGATTAACCAATGTCATGTGACTAAAACTTATTTTTTTCCTCAAGCAATACGTCATTCCAAAGATTATTAGATTAGATTAGATTAGATTCAACTTTATTGTCATTACACAAGTACAGGTACAAAGCAACGAAATGCAGTTTAGGTCTAACCAGAAGTGCAATAGCAGCAAGTGCAGGATATATACAGTGGTTGCGTAAGTGCAGGACATGGAAATGTACTGAATATATATATATATATATAAATATGTATAAATAGAGAGATGGTTATTACTATAAACAGAACTGAATTTACAGGTGAATATGTAGTGAATAAATATACAGATGGTTATTACTATAAACAGAATTTACAGGTGAATATGTACTACGAATATAATATACAGATGGTTATTACTATAAACAGAATTTACAGGTGAATATTTAGTGAATAAATATACAGATGGCTATTACTATAAACAGAATTTTACAGATAGAAGTATACAATAATATGTTAGGCTAATATGAGGAATATAGCAGTGGATTAAGGTAGTGCAATGAAGTATGGACAGAGCTATCCGAAAGAAAGTGTAAAAGTGCAGTGGAAAGTGGTTGCATATTACAGTTAGAAGTACGGTGCAAAATGCAAATGTAAACATTGGTACTATAAATACAGTCGGCAGTGCAAATGAGCATAATCCAGTTAAGATATGGTGGTGCAAAATGCATAAGTAAACAGTTGTTACTGTAATAAACAGTCGGTAGTGCAAATAACAAAGTGAAGGCAGATGTGAGGTAGGAGAGTTAGCAGTTTATGAGGGAAGTGGATCAACGGGGGTTTGAGTTCAGTAAAGAGACAGCTCTGGGGAAAAAACTGTTCTTAAGTCTGCTGGTCCTGGTCCGGAGGATCCTGAAACGCCTGCCGGAGGGCAGGAGAGAAAACAGTCTGTGGGCTGGGTGAGAGGAGTCCTTGAGGATGCTGTGAGCTCGATGCAGACAGCGTTTCCTCTGGATGTGCTCGATGGCAGGTAGTGGAGTCCCTGTGATGCGCTGGGCAGTTTTCACCACCCGCTGCAGTGCCTTGCGCTCCGCAACAGAGCAGCTCCCATACCATACTGCTACACAGTTGGTCAGGATGCTTTCTATTGCGCAGCGATAGAAGTTCACCAGGATAGCCGAGGAGAGCTGATTCTTCCTCAGTGTCCTCAGGAAGAAGAGGCGCTGGTGAGCCTTCTTGACCAGGCTGGAGGTGTTGGTCGTCCACGACATGTCCGCCGAGATGTGGATCCCCAGGAACTTGAAACTGGGGACTTCCAGTTGAAGTTATGAAACTTGAAATTATGCCACATATGTTGGGTTTATGTATATCCCAGCCACCACACTGGCCGTTATTATTAATGGAAGGAGACGTAGGTGTGTTATCCAAGCATTAATGGAAAAGAAAGCCCCTTTGGGAGCGGCACATATCCCCCTTTTCCACCAAGGCAGTTTGAGTGCTGGTTCGGCCTAGTTTCAAATCAGTTCTTTGTCTTTCGACACTCAAAGCACCAGCTCTGAACCAGGAGAAGTGGTTCTTAAGTAGGACCAATAAATTGCTGGTCTAGAAGTAAGAACCGCTTGCCTCAGGGGCTGGGGTTACCGTGACCAACAAGACCAACACAAACTTGTGACCGCCATTTTTGAAATAGCAGCTAATGGAGCTAATAGCTGCTCGATTGTAATCTCCGTCTATACAAATCACGGTGAGCTGCATGAATGCATTGGATTTGCTATCTTTTGATGCCCATGTAGGATCATAAAGCCTTGAGCATCAGTAGTAACGCAACGTTTGCCATTGTTGATGGAAGGCTTGTTCTAGATGCATCTGCGCTGTGGAGACCGATCGCCGTATGACATCAAAGTACAACGAGAGCATACGACTCCTTATGGTGCGTGTCCACCAAAGGCGCTCTGCTGAAAAGAGCGTTTTAGCAGCGCAGCGTTCTCCTCCACTGTGATTGGACGGCTGGGTGAAAAGTGACAGTGACGAGCACTGCGTTTTATTCAAAGTTGAAAATTCTTCAACTCTCAGCGACCAGTAAAAAACACTCAGCGCTTGAGCGTGAAATACTCGCTCAGCGCCTCATTACGCTCATGGCGTTTTAAAAATGCGGCGCTCCCATTGAAAACGATTGAATACGCCAGCCAACCGCGTGAAAAAACGCTTTGGTGGACACACAGCCTTATGCTTTTGAATCGCTCATGCTGTATTTTGATATCATATGCTGATCGATCTGTGTAGCACCGATGCATCTCGAACAAGCCTGGTGTGTTTGTGTTTCCCGCTGAGAAAGATAAGACGTATACAGTGACGTAAGACTGGCTCTGTGGCGGCTCTCTACCCCGTGGAAAGGCAAACCGGTTCAAACCGGTTCAACTCCAAACCGGCACTAGCACTGGATCTGAACTAGCACTGGGTCATGCTGGTGGAAAACAGGTATATGAGGTGTTTCTGGGTATTTCTCCCTCATATCTGCTTCAAGGTCTTCATGATCATTTGTGGCATTTCTTTGTTGTTTAGAATCCAGTATTCCTGTAATTCTATTGTCTTTTATGAGTTTAATAAAGAACTCTGTCTCGTCTCTTGTCCAAACATACTGAATGATCGACTTTTACGTACGCCAGGTGACCTGTTTCCATTGCAATTTTGCGAAAATTTACTTTTCGCATTGCCTGAAAAACCACCTCATGCGAGCGTAAATTTTTTTTTACGATATATGGGAGTTTTTGCGGAATTGGCGCGTTTCCATTGGCCATATTATCAAATCGCAATTTCAAGTGAAGTGAACATAGTGAGCATCGCTGCATTTTGCGGTGCATTGTGGGACTTTTTAGGGAGCGAACAATTCAGTGCCCTGGAAGGATTCTGTGATTGAGACAGCCATTAAAATGGCCGACTCCCTGATCAGTGCCCTGACTACTGAACTAGGGAGCTGATTGAGACGCACCCAAAGGCAAACAGGAAGTGAAAACATGGAAACAATTGAAACAGTAAGGCAACAGAGTATCAAAATAAGAGTCCTTCAACACAAAACACACAATAATAATAATAATAATAATAATAATAATTTGTTACATTTATATAGCGCTTTTCAAGGCACTCAAAGCGCTTTACATAGAAGGGGGGGAATCTCCTCAACCACCACCAATGTGCAGCATCCACCTGGATGATGCGACGGCAGCCATTTTGCGCCAGTACGCCCACCACACACCAGCTGATTAGTGGAGAGGAGACAGAGGGATGATGCCAATCGTATATATACATATGGGGATGATTAGGAGGCCATGATGGACAGGGGCCAATGGGCAAATTTGGCCAGGATACCGGGGTTACACCCCTACTCTTTATCGATGGGCATCCTGGGATTTTTAATGACCACAGAGAGTCAGGACCTCGGTTTAACGTCTCATCCGAAGGACGGTGCTTGTTACAGTATAGTGTCCCCATCACTACACTGGGGTGTTAGGACCCACACAGACCACAGGGTGAGCACCCCCTGCTGCGGCCTCACTAACAACTCTACCAGCAGCAACCTAGTTTTCCCAGTTGGTCTCCCATCCAGGTACTGACCAGGCTCAGCCCTGCTTAGCTTCAGTGGGAAACCAGTCTTGGGCTACAGGGTGATATGGCTGCTGGCAAGACACAAAGGAAACAAGACACAAGACACAACGGAAATCATGACAGAAAAGTGGTCTACACTCCAAAGTCAGTCTCTAATTCACATCGTGTTTATACTTTGTTGTTATAATGAAAGGACCCGCGAGTGTGCAGAACTCTAAGGCGAGCGATGAATGAAAACTCGTCGGATTCTGACCAACTTAAACGCTTCTGATTGGCCATTGCGTTCACACACTCAACATATGTCTGTGATTGGCTACAGTGATCAATGATTAATTAAAATTTGCAAATAGAAACCTTTGACACTCTTCACAGAGAAAGCTGCACCTGTACTCAATGTTCTCTACTACTGCAGAAATGCTGGTATCATCTTATTTTTACAATTTCAGTACCAACTTAGTACTTTTGTCAACCCTAGTGCAGTATAAACACAGGGAAGCACAGAAAACAGCTAACAGAGCATTTAATGATCGAGAAGAAATTCAAGTGAGCTTTACCGATTAACATGCAAACATGTAATGACTACAATCTTTATTTTTCACTAGAAATGATCCAATGAATGTGAATGTGAATTACACACAGATATCACACATTTGTGAGGCCTTCAAAAACGGTCCAGATGAAGAAATCTTATTAGATTGGATTCATGATGCCGGACAAGACAGCATTCTCTGATTTAGAGCACACACTCACAAATTGTATTCTCGTAATGCATTATGTCTCGTTTATATTAGCTTCTGTTATCAATGCGTTCAGTTTCCATTGTGTCCCATGCATCCTCCTCAGTGTCCCAGCAGAAGTCACATGGCTCGTTCCCTTCGAGAGACGTAGTCCTTTAACTAGCAGAACAAACTACCATATTGATATTCATGCTGATGGATAACAGCGACGAGTGTCAAGAGAGATCTCACGGACACGCGGTCTTGATATCTGAAGAACTGCTCTCAACAGAGTCGGGTCATCATTGGGGATTTATTCAGATGGGTCCCATTCCATTCATTACCAGAACCAATGTACGGCACTTAATTATGTTCATTTATAATTGATATCATATCTCAATATTATTTAGTCAGGGACAGAAATATATGGAGATTTTTAGGACAGGCTATCTCACATGATTCATTCATGTAATTTCTCATGGCAGTATAAATAATTTAAATATTTGTCCGGTGGAGGGATTGAGCTGGATAATATGGGATTTTTTACATTTGCATAAAAGGGTGAGTGATGCATTAACAGAGTGAATGTTCATTTAATGCTATATCATTTTAATCAAGACTGAAAAAGACCCATTAAGAGCTTTTGTGTAAATACCCAGCTTAAGTGTTTTTCCGGGTATTTATTTTTGCAATTGGTAAGATTATCAACCGTCAAGTTGTAAATAAGATTTGGGCCTGTAAAGTTTGAACCTTATGAGCTATAGTAGGTCCTACTTTACTATGTACAAACATTTAAACAAATCATTTGATACAATAGACTTATTGTGTACATATGTAACCCCTCCTGTTCGAACCGCCCACTTCAAGCGGGACTCAAACCCGGGTCCGACGACATGAGAGTCGGACGCTCTAACAAGGAGGCTAAAGGCTGCAACCTGTAGCATCAGATTGCTAGAGCATCTCTTGAGATCAGAGGAGTGAGGTTTACTCGCACAGCAACTACTAGTTGGCCTCCGTTACAGGCACCCCCCTAAGCCTCACTCCCATCCGGGTCACGGGCACCAATGTAACCCCTCCTGTTTGAACCGCCCGCTCCAAGCGGGACTCGAACCCGGGTCCCCCGGCATGAGAGTCAGACGCTCTAACAAGGAGGCTAAAGGCTGCAACCTCTAGCGTCATTAGCTAGAGCGTCTCTTGAGATCAGAGGAGTGAGGTTTACTCGCACAGCGACTACTAGCTGGCCTCCGTTACACTTACGTTAAGTCTTTTTTGAAACAACATGACCACAATAAGTACATTATCCCTATAACAATTATTAGTTTTAGGTGCATAGTACTTAAATACACCTAATATAAAGTGTGACTGCATCTTCTATATGCCTGCACATAATTATATGAACATTACATTCAAGCTTTCAAGATCTTTTGTGAGGAGCTCAATGCTAATGACGCACTTGTTTAGTGATGTTGGATGTTTTACTGGATAAAGTGCACATCTAAGGTGATCTGGAGGGCTTCACTTCTGTGATTCTGGAGTGTGAAATAAATGGACACGGTCTATTAGCTGAAGATAGATTGCTCTCTGCTGTGGAGAGAACATCCTGAGGAGCAGACAGCCATCCGAGACGTGGCAGTGCCTCAAAACTGGCTAGGGTCTTCAGTTTCTTTCTTTTCAGGCGCTGAATAATGAGAGCATTTTTGATGGCTTGATTGTGAGACTTGAAATATGACAGATTAATGTAGTTAGTCATTTTTCAGCTGGAAATTATTGCACACTAACTCACACTATATAACATTTAACAACATATTTAGTCAAAATTAACTTTTTTTATGTGTATTATCTCAAGGGCGATAGATTTTTAATCTAACACAAGCAACCCAGGCTCATTTGAAAATCATGCCCACTGCGATGTAATTTTCTTGCACATTTCCTGATTGATTGGTGCTAAAATGGTTTTATCGAAAACAAATAAATGCTAATCTGGCAATGTTTTATAATGCTAGCGTACAACTACCAAACATTATATAAAAACACATCTGTTGAAACATCAGCTGCTTCTACAAGTCTTTGAACTACTTCATTGTGATATGGCCAAAAAAAGATCAGTTGATATCGATAATTATCATGATAAATGATAATTATCATGATAAATGTCAAATATTTCTTACTTTCAAGTTTAAAGGCAGATTTTTGCTCCTAAACGAGACTGTTCTCTGTGGTTTAAACTAATCAAGCATTCTGCGTTAGTTCAAGCAGGCCATGAAGTCAATCTCCACTATCAGTTGATTGAAAAAAATCCAACTGCGCCCATAACAGCTGATCCGATTATTATGCACTCCATTGGTAACTCTCAAAAAGGGTGCCTTACTTAAGCGCAGCTTCAGTTCAGTCTGCCAGCTTGGCTGCTTCTGCTGCACGCTGCTTTGTGACCCACCTCCTCCCCAGCTCCTCCTTAAACTGTGTTTAACTTAATCAATGTCATTCTTTTGTCATTGATGCATACTCTGTTCTAAATGGGGGGTTTCGCTGCCCTCCCAGTTTAAAAATGGTAGGTTGTCCCCAGAATCTGCTGCTGTTCCCTGTCTTGGCTTTTCATGGAGCTCATGAAAAGGATGGAGAATTTAGAACAGAGCCATGTCGCCAAATGTAAATTTTTGCAAAATATGCCAATAAAAAGTTGACTAAAAGTTTGTCTATGGTGTTTTTGACTTAAGTGGACCTGACTGAACTCTTTATTGTCAGAACATGACAAACACCACACGTTTATTGTGGATTCGCACACAGTTTCTTTCAATCTCATGTCAATCTTGAGTACCTATAGAGTAGTATTGCATCCTTCATATCTCCCAAGAGTCTTTAGTTTTATCATATTTATAAAAGACAGATATGCTGTACTGAGTCTTTCGAATAAAACCAAGCAGCTGGAGGCATATCGTGTGGGCGGGGCTAAAGAGCCACGAGTGCACGCAACTATTGCGTTGAGGGCATCTGAAAACGTGGAAAAAATGTTGTCCTAAATAAACGATGGCTATAAATCAGATTCAGCCATACATATGATCCAGAATCAGATCCAAAGGCTGACATTGAAGAGGAGCAGCAGCAACAACAACTACAGCAGGACGTCTCTATGTGTTGTGTACTGTAAATGTATATGTTTGCTTAGCGGCTTGTATAATGGGGAAAAACGCAAGGTCTCGAGACGAGTTTTTTAAAAGTTGAAATGATTTTAACTTGAGTTCAGCGTTTGTAGAACACCATGCGCGAGTTTTGCAACATGTGTGTGTGTGTTTACTCCTGGTTTATGAGGACATGATTTGGTTTATGAACTCTTGTATGTGACTTAGCAGTAGCAAGCGGAACGGTTTTGCACGTCAAACTAGTGCGTGTTTATATAGAAAAAAAATTATTTAGTTCAACATATTTTCCTACTCTTTTGTGTATGAGTTTTTGTTTTACATCAAAACAAACAGAGACCTATAGTGGTCAGCTAAACAAATGTATTTAAACACACACCATACATCGCATGCTCCATTGATAAATTAACTATACATTCATGTTGTTTACTTGATGTGCAACAAAAACATTTACGCAACTCCGTTGCTGCATCCACTGTCCCCTTAACGCTGGGTTCTATGGGAAGCTGAACAGGGTTGTCTTGCCCTGACAACCAAAAACACACTTCTTTGGTGACATTGATTTTGTGAAGTCCTGTGACCTGTGCAGCGCAGCTTGCCCTTTGTGACCCTTTGTGATGCTGGTTCGAAAATATGTGAAATAAGTAAGGCGGCCCCCAACTAAAGTTTTTTTTATACTCGACTAGTAGTTGTTCATTTAAGCCATTAGTCGCCTAAGCACTTGTAATCAAATCAAATCAAATCAAATCAAATCACTTTATTTGTCACTCTACATATGCACAAGTGCAACAGTAGGTGAAATTCTTAGGTGCAGTTCTGAGCAACATAGTAGTCATGACATGACATGTACAACATTTAAGCAGCATCAGATTACACATCTGATGCGCACACAATTACTCACAGCACAGTATACACTACAATAAACAATAAATAATTTGCACAATGTGAGTATAGTTCTCACAGCTTTAAACAATATACACATACTTACAATATACATATACTTTAAACAATATACACTAAACATACACTAAACAATATACATTACGCTATAATAATAATAATATACAATGTATAGTATAAAATATTATTCACAGATTGAAAAATTGAAATCCAAAGTGCAATAGGTGCTATATGATAAATAAATGTGTATATAATGTGTGTGTATCTACAGTGGGTTGTGCGGAGTGATATTCTGTCCAGTGTGTTGTACTAATTTAATTACATAAATATATACTGGAGAGAATTCTAAACCAAAGCCTAATGAGCACTGCACACTCAAGCGCACTCATAAAACTTGCCACAAAAAAACGGCAAAAGTAACGATTATGAATGTGTCAAAAATAGTAAGGAGACATTTTAATTGTTTATTAATAATCTCTAGAGTTTTCTGGGTCAGTGTCGGCTGACGATGCATCTCCGCAGTAGTGGACGCGCCAAGAGAGAAATGCACATTTCATTACATAATTAGAGAGTAGCCTATTTATTTTTGTTTTGAATTGTTTTGTTAAAATGTCTGTGAGACGCGCTCCAGTTCATGTGCAATGCAATTAATCGCCGGCGCCTCCATGTCTCGATTATGTTGTCTGATATATTTTATTTATTGTTTATTAAATCCAGGCATTTGGTTGATTAAACAGTGATTAAAATGAAGACAACGCGAAATTCACTTTAAAGAAAGGCTTTTTACGAACCATAACTTATTGAATTGGTCAGAATCATGTCTGACCCACTCCATGTCTTCTGACATATTACACATCTTATGATGTGTCCATTATTACTCGTGCAGTTCACTTTTCACAATCAACATAGATGAAATTTAAAAATAACAATATTTAAACATAAATATGAAACTAAATACATTTTCTTAATGTAAAGTATAGTAGGCTACAATACAGAGAAATTTCATGTCGGAGCGGATTTGGGCGAACATAGTTTTACTGGTGAGCGTGAGCGGTTCATGAGTGGAGCGTTTTGCTGGAAATGCAGATATAAGCCATAATTTTGTTAGCCTGACGTCGTCATACTCAATTCTAGTCAAAATATGAGTCTGATACTGCTCCGTTGGGCTGTGATTATGGGGTGTGTTTCAACCGAACCAGGAAAGACCTCAATTGGATAGACCTACAACCAATCAGAGCAACGGAGCGACGCATAACGTTAGTTGTCAAATGTCAACAGAACTCAACTGCACTGTGTTGCCAAGTCTGCGGGTTGAAGCGACCCCAATTATGTGATATACAGACCCAGGAATGCGAAATTTAGCAGCCGTGCCAAAATAACACATATTTTACCCCCAAATGCCATTTTTCCCGGAGAACCCCCCACCCGGAAAGCTATTGGGCTTGTTTTTGGCTAGTTTTGAGTAGCAATTGGGCGAGTTTTGCAGTAAAAACTTGGCAACCCTGTCTGTCCGAACGCTGGAATAAGTCGCGTTAGAAGAAGAAGATGAGTGTAAACGATCTTTGCCGGTGTTGTAAAAAAAGAATTTAAGGATACACAGAGTACTTACCAACACGATCATCATTTCTGAGAGAAATAGTAAAGGTGAACGCATATACGAACAAGTTCTCCGTTTAGGATTAGAACAAATTCAACCCAAGCGCCTTTGATGACGTGGATAATTACGTCACTGTTCATCATCTGTCCATCATCGTCTAAAGCCCGCCCTGACAATTTCATTGGTCCGAATAGTTTCTGTTCGGGCATAATTACTTCTCTATGGATCAAGTCCAGACCGAACTGCCCGTGCAAAATGTTTTGGGCGGGCTAAGTTCGTCTGGCATCCAGGCTATAATTTTGTTTTATTTGTTACTCTTTTGTAGGTTACACATTTATAATTTCTATTACATTACTACTAGACCTACTAATAAAACCTATCTCTGGGGGCCCCAAAAGTGTGTGGGCCCTAAGAATCGTCCTAACCGTCCCAAAATCGTTTGGGAGTTTTACGTGATTTTACAGTGAGCCTATAGGGGAGAACTATCACTTCTGCTGACTGGTGTAGTGACACAACATTGTTGGTCTTCCTCAAGCCAAAATGCGGTAACACTTTATTTTGAACATTCTGTTGGACTATAAGTAACTTTGCTCCTATGTCTCAACTAACTCTCATTACACCGTGTCTACACCGGATGCGACCGTTGACGCGTTGATCTTCAACCAAAGATACAAAACCTTATATAACTTTTGTAGTATATATAACTTTGAAAACTATTTTTGTTTTAAGGTGAAGTAGCAGCAAGTGTTCTGTAAGACTTTTTTTGTTGCATACGTCCTGGGCTGTAGTTGAAAGAATTCTGGGAGACGCAGTCGCCACCCACTAGCTGAGGGAGACACGGCTGGATTTACGGGGCGGCTTACAGGCCCTCATGCTGTGAGCACGAATCCCCGCAGAGACACACTGACTTCCTTTCTAATCCAGGGTTATTTTATTCCGAGGCGTGTGAGCAAAGATGCAGCTAAGAACAGCAGATCAGAGGAGAACTCGCAGCCTTTACAGTCCTGTTCTTACAGCTGTAAAAGCTTTCCAGTGCACTTGATGCAAGCGTATAAATGCAAACGCTTCTGGATACGCCAACTCAACGTAGCGTTGCATTTCATAAAGCATCATTCTCAGTGTCAATTCAAGGGGCATCACGGCTCACCTTGTGAAAAAGAAGTACACTTTAGCATACTTTTACAAAGAGAAAAAATACTTTGAGAGAATATACTTAAGTATGAACTGAATGCAATGAGTTTGGAGACTGAACTGCTGTCATTTACAATTAAATGAACATGTAACACTTTATTTATATGTGATTTCATAATGCCTTTGAAATATGGTTAAAGTGTACTGATGAAAGTACTGACAAGCATATCAAAAATATATATGCTTATATATTTGTAGTACACATTTGTAATGATGTTGCAATTTAGTCATTTTAAAATATATTAACTTAAGCAAAATAGCAAATAACGCAATGCAGTTAACATTTGAATAAAGTACTTTACATGTGCTTTAGTATGTTAGTCAAAACATATAAATTGGTGTACTTCTTTAAAACCCCTTAACTGTCACCGCCCCGTTGGCAGGACACCTGGCACTCTTTTTTCGAACGCCTTTTTTTCCTATCATATATTTGAGTAATTATCATAAATTAGGTATCATTCGAAAGCTTACGAACTCGAAATTCATCCTGTGAAAACCGTTTTGAAATTGGACGTTGCATTACCATGGAAAATGGTACTTTAAATTCTTCTAGCGGGCTCCTCCCCCTAGTGGGCGGCGTCATGTTTCATATTACAACATTTATTTGAACTACTTTATAATCAATTTCTAATCTTGCCTAAACACAAATTGTCGGAAAGTCTCAAGGTTCCATATTTGGTGACCGTTTTGTGATGGAAGTGACATTTGGACAGAAATTTACAGGAAAATACATCAAAAAAACAATCAATGGAATTTCAATGACACCCGGTGGTACAGCACCCTAAACAAAATCTCATGGGAACTTAAATTTTTGTGATATCAACTTCAAATTTGGAACACAATTTGGTTAGACATATGGCTTGTTTACAGTAAATTTAAACTTCCATAACTTTTTCATAATTTCATATTTTGAATTGCAATAATCTGCCGAGTGTCTGCTTTAAAACAAGACTAAACTTAGTATTCTCAAAAAGGGGGGTGACAGTTAAGGGGTTAAATGCACTACAAACATTTTTTTTTACATTTTTTTTTTTAATGCACTACAAAAAAAAAATTTTTACATTTTTTTTTAAATGCACTTCAAACTTTTTTCTTTTTTAACTAATGTTCTGTAAAGCAAAACTTTTAATTTGACATTATTACAAAGTGCACTTTTTAAAAGTGTACTTAAGTGTGTTTAGAAGCATAGCCATTGAAGTGTACTCTCTTTAGGCACAATTATCTTTATTATAAATTATATTATAAATGTTTGTTGACATGAGGTCATTTTCCACACAAATGCTTCTGAAGTCAAGTGATGGATAGAGAAGCCCAGGTGTATTAGGACTTAAGAGAAACAATGTGAAGTTGAGCGTTTAGTCACTGGTTTGATTTACTGAACATCTGACTGTACATGAATCACTGGTCGAAATTGTGACTGATTTCCCAAAGGATCCACAGTGAAATGTACAGACTACAAATAAATAATGCTCAACTGAGACATTCACATTGTTGAGAATAAATAAGCATATTCCTAGCGTTAGGATCCTTTGGTAGGTGATGTTATTTTTAGTCCGTTCATCTCTCCTCATCATCTCACTAACACTCAAGTGGGCGGGGCCAAAGTTGTGATGATGAAGTAGGCGTTGCTCTTCTTCTGCAGATGCTGCCCAGGTGTATTAGAACCTGGTTTTGTTCTAATAAAAGCTCTATATGCGCCGCATTGGCTGCTCTCAAGCTGCAAGTTCCTGTCTTTTCTTTCCTGCCAGCAGATGTGCAAGGAAAATAAAGAGCCGTCCATTTGATGGAAGCCATTTGTCTGGGATGATACCCATGCAGCCGTCTGTGTCACGCCTCTCTTTGTGTGATAACTGATATTTATAGCTGTTCCAGTGCTCATGTTTGGCACGTGCATCATGAGTTTCTGTGCATTTCCCTTCACACTGTTTGCTTTAATGATGCCTCTCTGCAAAGGTGTGAACTTTATGTGTCAATGGCAGCATTTGTTGTGCCGTACTCAGTGACAGACCACAACAATGGAAGAATAGCAGAGAAAAGAAAGGCCGGGAAGAGGTCAGGTCTGTCCGTCTAATTTCTAAAAGTCCCCGGTAGTCACATCACAATGTGTGAGGATGGAAAGGATGCTCTTATCTGCTTTGGACTTCTCTTCTAGAAATCTACATCTCCTCTAGAAGCCTAGCTGTGGTCGCAGACATAAAATCAGCTTGTAGACATACTTTATTGATAGAAACTAATCAATTAAACATGAAAGTATTTTCTCCTTATACAACCTTTTGGCCATAGATAGTTATTTAAAATGGAGTCAAGAGTTCTACATAGAGCCCACTGAAGAGTGTAGTGTTGGTTTATAGCTTAATGAAGGGCATCTGGGAACTGGAAACCATTTGCAATAATAAGGAGAAAGATCTTGAAAATGACTGATGGGCTTATAGTGGATTATTTTCCTTATCCCATTAGCAAATAAAGTGTAGTCATGTTTAAAACAAGATCAATTGAAGCTCATTCCTCGGTGAGCACTTACTATAACTAATCCACAACCGTAAACAAAGACACTTACTTATTTACTTAACCCCTTACTAGACACCCCCCATCATAAGTCATTCTGAATAGACACATAAGCCAACATACATTTGGAAAGCTAACACTTGTGAGTTTACAGTTCAAGACTCAGAATTACTGTTATAAATATGGAGATAATTAAGCTCAAACGTAAAACAATGATGTGGTGTAGCAACTTATAATCACAAATAAAGTGAAGCCACAAGTGTGGTCATGCTTCCTTTCAAATCTGAGGATGACTTCTTTAAAACTATACATTTTATGAATCATTTTCTAAGATCATGTCATGTGAGTTTTTAGAGAAGGCTGATAAGATGCTAATCAAATATTGTATTGAGCTTTTAAACAGTCTATTGCCTAATGTCTGGCGAAGTGAACTGCTCCATTCATGTTTCTATTGTTCTCACTCGACAAGCCGTGAATGAGACTTAACCTTCTTTATTCTTTTATTGGTAACGCTTTAGATTACGGCCCGGAAAGTACTGCCTAAGTAAAGAGAATTTACAGCATAATTTTCGGTAATTATAGTGTAACTATAAAGTAAGTATGTGTAGGTATAAGGGAACAATGTGTAATATTGTGGGAATAAAGGGGTAACTATCAGGAAAATTAACACATTATTTATACTGTAAGTATTTTTTAATTAAGGGGTAATTATCCATGTAGTTACAGGGTAAGTGTGAATCTGCGGGCTGTAAATTAAAGTGGTGTTTGTTCCCCTCTTGTTTCGTGTAGTTACAGGGTAAGTATGAATCTGTGGGTTGTAAATTAAAGTGGTGTTTGTTCCCCTCTTGTTTCGTGTAGTTACAGGGTAAGTATGAATCTGCGGGCTGTAAATTAAAGTGGTGTTTGTTCCCCTCTTGTTTCGTGTAGTTACAGGGTAAGTATGAATCTGTGGGCTGTAAATTAAAGTGGTGTTTGTTCCCCTCTTGTTTCGTGTAGTTACAGGGTAAGTACAATAAAAACACGTATACAATCTGATATCACTCGGAAACCTTTATTTAAAAAACAAGTTTTTTAAAACAGATTTACAACATTTATTTGTTTCTCTTGCTTGGCTTTATCCTCGTCTAGTTCCTCTACTTTTTCGTCCTTGCCACAGATGAATCTTAAGAAGGATGTCTCTAGCTATTCTGTATTATGTAGCTACACTGAAAATACAGTGCACGCAGAAATGTCCTCACCGTTTACTCGTCTTTCACCCTCATGCCATCCGAGATGTACACACAACTTTATTTCTTCATATGAACACAGAAAAATAAATAATCTCTGCTAATGAAAGCTCATTTGGGTTCCTAAAAGTTCAAGCATCAAACAGCACATACAGCAATAACTACAGTAATCCATACGACCCCAATGGATGAATCAATGTCTTCTGAAGGGGAACGATAAGTGTTTGTAAGAAAAATAACAATATTAAAAAAAAATATTAAACTGTAGACTATCGCTTCCGACCAGCAGTTTTCACATGTGTTTCAGATTAAACGTGCGCGAGAACGTCATGAAAGCTTGAGGCTTCTTTACTCATGCACGCGCTGGTAACAGCTGATCGGAGGCAAAAAGATTAGTAAATTATGAGAACATTTCTTCGTGTACTTTTTATTTTAATAAATAATAATACAAAATATCAAAAGACATGGGATTCATCTTAAGATCCATCAGTGGAAATTACGGCCAGTTACACTCTAAAAAAAAAAGGTTCTATATGGCACCAAAAATGGTTCTTCGTGGTAATCATAGAGGAACCACTTTTGGTGCTATATAGCACCATATCTTAACATGTTCTGTATATGGTAGCGGTGCTATATAGCACCTTAGTCAAAGAACCGGTGAAGAACCTCTGAAGAACCGCTGCAGAACCACTGAAGCACCAAAATTGGTGCTATATAGCACTTAAAAAGGTTCCCCTATGATTACGAGCCAAGAACCATTTTTGGTGCCATATAGAACCTTTTTTTTTTAGAGTGTACAGCCGATCAAATCTGTTTTGGATGAAGTTGTTTTTCAAATAAATATTTCCGAGTGATATCAGATTTTGTATGTGTTGTTTATTGTACTTACCCTGTAACTACATGGATAATTACCCCTTAATTAAAAAATACTTACAGTATAAATAATGTGTTAACTTTCCTGATAGTTATAATAGTATCCTAATAGTTCCTCTTTATTCCCCCACTATTACATATTGTTCCCTTATACCTACACATACTTACTTTATAGTTACACTATAATTACAGAAAATTATGTTGTAAATTCTCTTTACTTACGCAGTACTTTCCGGGCCGTAATCTAAAGCGTTACCCTTTTATTGTTATTTTTTTGATTGTATTCAGCCATTGTAGCCTTTATTCTGACGCATCAACGCCATTTTGATCTCACTACACATTAATCCACCTATTATCTGAAGTCTTTCTAGAAAACAAACAAAAAAGTATATTCTTGGGACCTTATGTGAATTCTATCAACACTTTGGAATAGAATATCTCTTTACAGGTGTATTAGAGCTACAATTAGCATCAAGCTACATAACACGTAATGTAAAAGATTAATATTACACTTTTACTCACTTCAAACCACCATCGAGTGTGTGTATTAACTTCCGATTGTGATCTAATGTGGATTTTAGTCATATAATGATATTGAAATATGTTATATTTATCATTTTATATGCAGCTACACCTGCTTAGCATGTATAATGTAAACATTCTTTATTCATATGAATATACCCACAATCACACACAAACCATATACTATTGTAATCGTGTGTTTATTAGCTTCTTGTTTCACGTGTAGAAACGTTTCTTTGGGTTTGTTTTTCACGGGGCTCAGAACGAGGAAGTGTACAGGACTGCGTCATCCAGAAGGGCAGGAATTATGGTCACATAAGTGTCACATCTGTTCTGTGTTTTGCACTTTTGGGACTTTTAAGCTGAAGTTTATTTGGTTCTGTGTTCTTTTCTGTGTCCTGTTCCTGTGGAGTTTTGTAGTTCTTTGTAGTTTTTCTTGTTGATTAGTTTTCCCAAGTGTTTCCCGTTCAGCACTCACCTTGTTATCTTGTTAGCCTTGTTCCCTTGTGTGTGTATATATACCCCAGTTGTTCAGTTGTTCTCGGCCGGTCGTTGTTTGATGTCATGGTTATTTTTGTATGCTGTTTCCCATTCTCTGTTACCCGTGGTTTCTTTTGTGTTTTTCCTCAGTGTTATTTTCTTCCTGGTTTTTGATTGTTTATTAGGGGCCAAGCACCGAAGGTGCGAAGGCACCTATTGAAACCGTTCCCGTTCCTATTATTCTTCTTCTTCCGTTTCTTCTTCTTCTTCTTCTTCTTCTTCTTCTTCTTCTTCTTCTTCTTCTTCTTCTTCTTCTTCTTCTTCTTCTTCTTCTTCTTCTTCTTCTTCTTCTTCTTCTTCTTCTTCTTCTTCTTCTTCTTCTTCTTCTTCTTCTTCTTCTTCTTCTTCTTCTTCTTCTTCTTCTTCTTCTTCTTCTTCTTCTTCTTCTTCTTCTTCTTCTTCTTCTTCTTCTTCTTCTTCCGTCTATGGCCATAGAACCGTATGGTAAAAAGTTATGAAATTTAGCAGACTCATAGAGGACAGTCTGAAAAGTCCCCATAGCAAATTTGGAGTCTCTAACTCAATCCCTCTAGCGCCACCATCAGTCCAAAATTTTACTCATGTTTATGCTAATAAATTTTGAAGGGCTAGAAACCAAATTATTTTTTCCTCTGATTCCTTGGCTCAAGACGATTCGAGTGCACCATATGACGTCATTTTCCGTCATAATAATTTTCCCGCCATTTTGAATTTTCCGAAAAACCTACTTTTGCGAACTCGTCCTAAACTATTCATCCGATTTGCACAAAAATTGAGCCAGATCATCTTCAGACCATGCTGGCAAAAAATCTTGCAAATCAAGTTGATTCGTTAAATTGTTTTTGATAAACGCGCAAACAAATTTTATGTAGCGG
Source organism: Romanogobio albipinnatus (assembly GCA_023566225.1). NCBI lineage: Eukaryota > Metazoa > Chordata > Actinopteri > Cypriniformes > Gobionidae > Romanogobio > Romanogobio albipinnatus. Next base: position 2,989,199 of record CM042255.1, read on the forward strand.
TTGCAAAAACACACTTAAGGCTATATCTCCGCAACAATTTATCGTATTCAAACAAAACTTGGTACATGTCATCACAAGCATGACCTAAGGCAACATGCAGAGTTTCGGCGCAGCGCCTTCTACTGGTCCGGAGATACAAAAAAATGGCTGTTTTTGCTAATAACTTCTGAACCGTTTGTCCAAAAGTCATAAAAGTGGTCTTGTTAGATTCAAGACGGCATGCCGAGTCGTCTGATATCCAATTTTACAATTTCGGCCATTTTGCCTGTCGGCCATTTTGAATTATGTGCTAAAATGCTGTATTTTATGATTGCATGAACGGATTGTTACGAAACTTGGTATGGGTCATCAGCACGATGCCCTGAAGTAGCCTGAGAAGTTTTAAAATTTTCTCGCCGTTTTGTATTTTCTGAAAAACCTACTTTTGCAAACTCGTCCTAGACGGTTCATCCGATTTGCACGAAAATTGAACCAGATCATCTTCAGACCTTGCTGACAAAAAATCTTGCAAACCAAATCATATGGTTTGTGCAGCGTTGTAATTTTGCGCTTTAAAAACATTAGCTGATATCTTCGAAACCGCTAGTCGGATTGAGACGAAACCAGCGTCAGAAGTTCGGAAACATAGGTCGATAGTTTTATACTAATGCCCAAATGTCAAAATATTGATAGTAAGGGGGTGTAAAATCCAATCAAAGTCAGGTGTCAGTCATTTTTCATGTGTTTTTTCAAATAAATGTCTATAACTCCAAAACTAAATGAGATATTTTCACCAAAATTGACACAGACATGTATGGGCTCACTCCGAGGACACATAAAAAAATGGTAGGATTGTGCCACTTGGTGGCGCTATAATAGAACAAACATGAAATTCCCATTGACTACAATGCAGTATTATGATATAAAATGCTATGCTTTACAAATGAATTGGTGTATCATTACGAAACTTGGTATGTTCCATCAGCACCATGCCTTTAAGGTACTTAAAAGGTTTAAAAACAGCACCGCCATGTGGTCCATACTTATAATGAAAAGGCCTCTTGAGGCTATATCTCTGCAATGACATATTGACACCAATCTTTGCAAGTGTCATTGTTCCCTTATTCTGACCACACCACATCAATTTCGTAACTATTGGTTGAAAGTGATAAATCATTATTATTGACTGTATTTATAATTTTACAGCTATTTTGCCTAAAATCACCTTAATAGGTCTTTAATTGCTCATTGCTGCAGTTGATCTGACACTGCCAGCCATTTTGGCATGTCTTGTCTTCTTCTTTGCGCTTGTTATTGACTGTATTTATCATTTTACAGCTATTTTGCCTAAAATCACCTTAATAGGTCTTTAATTGCTCATTGCTGCAGTTGATCTGACATTGCCAGCCATTGTGGGATGTCTTGTCTTCTTCTTTGCGCTTGGCCCCGGTATTGCTGCTTGCAGCTATATTTTTCATTAAAACTCTCCCCTGCATTTGGATCCTACTTCTCTGCCTGCCGTCTGTTTATTCCCTGGTTCGTGACAATAAGATTACTGACAGCTGTAAATCGAATAAGTCATAACTGACTCAAAAATATCTTTCTCTTCTTTTCTACATTTCTACGACACATCTCTCTTATACTCTTGGCATTGTGTACTGTGAATATTGTTGAGGGATTTTTCTCAATAGTTTATCCAAGTTTCTTTGGGTAAAAGCGTCTGCTAAATGAAGAAATGTAAACGTAATTGATTACAGAATCAAAAGATAATTAGGCTTGTTTTCAAATAGTTTTTTTTCCTTCTTGAGCATTAATCTACCAAAGCTGAAGGACGTTTATGCTCAAAAAAATCTGAAAAATCCATTCTAACTTTATTTTTCAAGTACATTTATTTTGTTTTAAGCATAGACTTTTTAGATATCCAAAAAAAGAACGTTTTAAACTTCACTTTTATTGATATATAAAGCAGAAGGCCTTCCTTTCATGCATGCAAATCTGCAGGAGCCGAGAGCCCATAGTGAGATGTGCTGAGACTAACAGAGATGTTTTATCTCCGTCTGTATGATCCTCGCCGCCACATGCGATATGATACGAGCGAGTGAAGCAGCTGTTTGCTGTCTGATGGCCAGATGTTGACTGAGGTGACCACAGCTCTGGGTCAGAAACTGATGCCAGAGACACTGCTGTTACCAGAACATGCCACTGGTTTAAGATCTTGCAGAAGAAATGATTAAGAATTAAGAGCACTATTATGATCATTATAAAATATACAAAACGGTCATTAGTTGAAACGATACTAATTGAAGTACAGGTACATTTAGCAAAATAGTGGGTAAACTATGCATATGATGTATATTTTCAATGTTTAATTATATGCTTTCTCCATTGTCTTTTTATGATGTATAAATATTTTCAGAAGGCAGCTGTCTGACTCTGAGATGGCAAACGGGAACATGGTTTGTGTGACATTAGCAACACATTATTAGCTGTCTGATAATGTAGTCAAGCCAAAGGCTAATCATATTAATTACCGTTATGTGTCCGACGTTGCAGAGAGCGATACATGAAACGCATTACCATTCTGATGTAACGACCTGTATGATTCACTCTTCCACTTCTTCTGAATCAGTTTCTGAAGCATACATGGTTGAATTAAACCAGTATTTCCACTTGCAGTGTATACTACAGTAAAGTTGAGCGAGTGGATCTCTCATTTGCATATTCATCGATCCACGTATACCAAATGAAGCAAGGGTGTAGAGTTACATTCAAGCTATTTTAACCCTTTAACTGTCACCCCCCTTTTTGAGAATACACATGAAAATGCCATATCCAAACTTAAAGGGCTGTAATTCAAGAATGCTTTGGAATATAGACCAAAGTTTGGTCTCGTTTTAAAGACGACACTCTGCAGATTATTGCTGAAGTGAAAGAAATTCAAAATATGAAAAGTTATGGAAGTTTAAATTTACTGTAAATGAAAAATACTGTACTAAATATTTATTTCATATAAAATATATATTTTACAAAAAAGAATTTACTCTAAAATTACTATAAAATCAAAGCCATATGTCTAACCAATTTGTGTTCCAAATTTGAAGTTGATATCACAAAAATTGAAGTTCCCATGAGATTTTGTTTAGGTGCTGTACCAAAAACAGCCACCGGGTGTCATTGACATTCCATTTATTGTTTTTTTGATGCATTTTCCTGTAAATTTCTATCCAAATGTCCCTTCCATCACAAAACGGTCACCAAATATGGACCCTTGAAACTCAGACCTTTCCGACGATATGTGTTTTGTCAAGATTGGAAAAGATCTTGAATATAAAGTAGTTAAAATAATTGTTGTAATATGAAACATGACACCGCCCACTAGGGGAGGAGCCCGCTAGAAGAATTTAGAGTAAGGTTTCCATGGTAACACAATGTCCGATTTCAAAACGGTTTTCACAGGATGAAATTTGAGTTCGTAAGCTTTCAAATAATACCTAATTTATGATAATTACTTAAATATAATATACAACGAAAAAAAGGCGATCGAAAAAGAGCACCAGGCGTCCCACCTGTGGGACGGTGACAGTTAAGAGGTTAAGGCATGAATGATATTTTTTTTATATTTCATTTTGATTATCAAAGATGAGTTTTAACCCTCAAAGACCGAGACAGCCGCCCGCGGCTAAAACTAACTATCGTTCTAAAATGTTTAATACGTTTTAAACCGCTAATCCAATTTGTAGGCTGTAAAATGCACCGTAAAGAGGAGCAACTCAGCTTTTCAGAAGTATCACATGTCTCGCGATTGATTATTCAGAGGCTCTGTGGTGAGCGTGGATTCGTCATCAAAATTCGTCAAGGAAACGCATGTGGGTTGTTCCCCTGAGCCAAACAGAAACAATTGTGGATCATTAAGGTGCTTTCACACCGGACGCGATTCGCGCGAGTGATTTACATGTTAAGTCAATGCAGAGACGCGAAATGGCATTCTGTGGCGCGATTCGCGCGAATGAGGCGGCGCGAATGAGGCGAATTGAGCGTTTTGAACGCGCGATTCGCGCGAATCGCTCAAGTTGAAAAATCTGAACTCTGGCGGATATTTCGCGCCGTGTTAACCAATCACGAGCTTGCTCTAGTAGTGACGCATTTACAAGCGGAGGCAGAAATCCCAACAACAATGGAGGACAAGATAATCGTGGCCGTATGTGGATACCCGGAGCTGTATGATACATCATCCTATCACTGCAGGAACAGGAATAAAAGGAATAAAGGAATAAAAAGGATCTTGCTTGGAAGAAAGTGAGTGAGGAGGTCGGACAGTCAGCTACCCTCTCAACAAAATCTATGTCAGCCATTTCACAACGAGACTGGAGCAGAAAAAAAGAGCCAGAGCCAGCGGCAAATGTGAGAAGGACTGGCTGAGGAAAGGCGGGTCTCGCCGGCTAAACGAGCGCGGAATGTCCCTGATCGCCTGGATCTCACAACTCCAAAAACCCCAGATAAAATGCTAAAATGCTAAAATGCTAAAAATGCACTCTTTTTATAAATTAACCACAGATTTGAGCTTTAAACAACTATATTATCGCCTGAAAAAGTCTTTAAACTACGTTTTGACACACATTAATAGTAGTATTTTTTCCAAAAAAAGACGTAAAGTGACCGAGATGAGCTGGCTCATCTAGGCTCATATAGAAGCCCCTCCCATGACGCGAATTCGCGTCTGTTGTGTCCACCGCATGAATCGCGTCCGGTGTGAATGCCACATTAGTCCCAAACCACCCCCCCACACACACCCCACCCCGTGCCCAGATTCGTTGAAACTGTCATCAACTCAACCAATAAACATAGCGTTTGGTCTTTTGAACCAATCAGTTTCTCTGACACAACGTGAAAGTGGGTGTGTATTTGCGTGCATGAAAATAAACCGAAATAAACGCATGCAGAGCACTCTCTCACATTGCACAGCACACAAAAGTCAGTATATTTCTCTATTTGTATGTAGTTTGTGTTTTACACCGTTTCAGTGTTCTGTTATTAGATAACAATCTTTCTATTTATTTTACTCCCTGAACTTTTTTGGACACATCTACATTGTCAGTAAATAAAATACACCAGTTTTCACTCAAAAACGCCTAGAATAATATTATAATAAATGGCTATAACTTGCTGAGGGATTGTTACATGTAGACAAAATTTCATCTGGAAGTCTAAAACAACCAAGTCTAACTTTCCAAAGGAAAAAAATCCAAACTTTATGAAGTTCTGTTTGAGTGCACAGTAAAAACACACAATTTTTGCTGTCGTTTTTCTTAAAAATCTATTATTTTAATCCATTCTGAGACTAAATAAATGTAAAATTGGGACTTCAAATGAGCTAGATGGAAACTTCCGGTTCTTCTGTTTAAAATTATATATATGACACTTGATGCTAACTGCTAGAATGGGTGAGAAAATCAAAGAAAAGTAGAGGCAAGTCAGGCGCTCCAAAAATGTTCTAGGTCTTTAAGGGTTAAGGGATAAAACAATTGACTGGAGGGGGAATTTAACATCCGTGAAACCTTTCCATTCCGCAAAAAAAAAAAAAACCTCTTCATATTCAAAGGTTCTTCACACTAAGAAAAAAAGTGCTTCTTTAGGGAACAAAAATGGATTTCTGCATGTAAGATCAAATCTGATTGCTGAAGCTTTTATCATGGTATGGTTATATCACAGTATTGAATTACATAAAAAAAATAGGCTGAAAAGATACATCAGTGTTGTTTTCCTAACCTTATTCAAATAAAATACAAACACAAAACCAAATAAGAATATCTGAATGGCTGAAAACGATGTAAATCTTGTTTGGCTTCCTTTCTTTCAGCGACAGGCGAGTGTCAGAAACAGAGCGTGTATGGGTTAAGCGAGGTACGCGCTCTTTACTTTGTGAAGTGATGAAGTAAACACAATACATAACGAGTGCTTAAAAGTGACCAGCTGGGTATAAACTAATGCAAATAGATGGTACCAATCGTGACCTTAAACATGTGGGTCGTTCTCTACTAATGCAGCATCTACTCAACAAATTAATGACTTTATGAGAACACATGCGGTAGTGTATACATGTACATATGTATTCGTATTGTTAGCGAGTAGATTCTCTGGCGTGTTTCAGGTGTGTGAGTTAGGATGCCACCTATGCAGACAGCAACACAGCTCACTGGGTTTTGGAACAGACTTGTTGTCTTCCCCTTAATGGTCTTCATTATATGAGCATTGTGAAGACTGGCACACAGATCAAGAAATGCAAAGCAGTCCAGGCTCTGAGCCTGAGCACCAATGGCAGCACCTCCAGACGCTCGGCCCACATGAGTGGAGGAGAACAGACCTGACGTGCAGTGCTCTTTTGGGGAAACAAGGTGTCTGCTGATAATATCTGCTCTTATCGCATGTCACACGCTCCACTGGAGCCCTATTGTTTAGAGTCATGAGGCTCATCCGTCTCTGCTGCTGCCCTATAGGAAGATACGTATCAGCCACACGCCGTCAGGCCAACCGCCTCTGAGATAAGGCGTCTAAAGGGGCCGATTATTTGAGGCCGTCATGTAGTTTATATGACTGAGCATTTAATCCTGATACGAGTATGTAGATATTACTGGTCGCTTTCTTGAAGGTGGAGTATGTATTTTCTATGACAGTTGTGGCGTCTAGCGGAATTGCAAAAATACAGCAAATGCCCCTTTCACGTGCCGTGCCTCCCCAACTCATACATCACAATCACAGCTTTTACAGGTGTTTGCGAACATATTAGGAATACTTTTAGCTGTGTTGTTATGTCATGTCATGAGTAAGCAATTGAGTAGGCGAACACCATCTTGAGCGAACGCCAGCGCCTCGTTTATAATGAACCCATCAAGCGTATCTGCTTCAAGAGCTACAGTAGCCACGCCCCAAACTCTCCACCTGCTACAGTAGCCACGCCCCAAACTCTCCACCTGCTACAGTAGCCACACCCCAAACTCTCCACCTGCTACAGTAGCCACGCCCCAAACTCTCAGACTGCTACAGTAGCCACACCCCAAACTCTCAGCCTGCTACAGTAGCCACGCCCCAAACTCTCCACCTGCTACAGTAGCCACGCCCCAAACTCTCAGCCTGCTACAGTAGCCACGCCCCAAACTCTCCACCTGCTACAGTAGCCACACCCCAAACTCAGCCTGCTACAGTAGCCACGCCCCAAACTCTCAGACTGCTACAGTAGCCACGCCCCAAACTCTCCACCTGCTACAGTAGCCACGCCCCAAACTCTCCACCTGCTACAGTAGCCACGCCCCAAACTCTCAGTCTGCTACAGTAGGCACGCCCCAAACTCTCAGACTGCTACAGTAGCCACGCCCCAAACTCTCCACCTGCTACAGTAGCCACGCCCCAAACTTTCAGTCTGCTACAGTAGCCACACCCCAAACTCTCAGCCTGCTACAGTAGCCACACCCCAAACTCTCCACCTGCTACAGTAGCCACGCCCCAAACTCTCAGCCTCCTACAGTAGCCACGCCCCAAACTCTCAGACTGCTACAGTAGCCACGCCCCAAACTCTCCACCTGCTACAGTAGCCACGCCCCAAACTCTCCACCTGCTACAGTAGCCACGCCCCAAACTCTCAGTCTGCTACAGTAGGCACGCCCCAAACTCTCAGACTGCTACAGTAGCCACGCCCCAAACTCTCCACCTGCTACAGTAGCCACACCCCAAACTCTCCACCTGCTACAGTAGCCACGCCCCAAACTCTCAGCCTGCTACAGTAGCCACACCCCAAACTCTCCACCTGCTACAGTAGCCACGCCCCAAACTCTCAGACTGCTACAGTAGCCACACCCCAAACTCTCAGCCTGCTACAGTAGCCACGCCCCAAACTCTCCACCTGCTACAGTAGCCACGCCCCAAACTCTCAGCCTGCTACAGTAGCCACGCCCCAAACTCTCCACCTGCTACAGTAGCCACGCCCCAAACTCTCAGACTGCTACAGTAGCCACGCCCCAAACTCTCCACCTGCTACAGTAGCCACACCCCAAACTCTCCACCTGCTACAGTAGCCCCACCCCAAACTCTCCACCTGCTACAGTAGCCCCGCCCCAAACTCTCCACCTGCTACAGTAGCCCCGCCCCAAACTCTCAGCCTGCTACAGTAGCCACGCCCCAAACTCTCAGACTGCTACAGTAGCCACGCCCCAAACTCTCCACCTGCTACAGTAGCCACACCCCAAACTCTCCACCTGCTACAGTAGCCCCACCCCAAACTCTCCACCTGCTACAGTAGCCCCGCCCCAAACTCTCCACCTGCTACAGTAGCCCCGCCCCAAACTCTCAGCCTGCTACAGTAGCCACGCCCCAAACTCTCAGACTGCTACAGTAGCCCCGCCCCAAACTCTAAGCCTGCTACAGTAGCCACGCCCCAAACTCTCAGACTGCTACAGTAGCCACACCCCAAACTCATACTATTGGTTGAGCTGTACTGAAACTGACGGATCTGAGCGGACGCTCTCAATGTTTTATTGGGGCCTGAAGGGGCTCAATGTTAACACCTATGGGAAAGATATGAATGGCATGCTAATAGTAGTCAAAGAACAATAAACTGGGTTAAGAGAATGTGTTTTAACATCACAATTATTTTTACATACTTCTAGTTAAGGTTACACTTCTGGAGAACAGCAAATGTCATCATCATCATCATCAATTATGTTTAGTTCATGTTCTTTTATTAATTTCCATATAGGATTTGTATAGTAAATGTTGTGGGCTTCATCAACACAGACACTCTCAGTCTCTAGAAAGATTTATATTGTCATTTTTGATATCTCTTTACTATAAAGTTCCATAAGGTAACATGAACTAACGATGAACAATATTCCTAAAGCATTTATTAATCTTTGTTTGTGTTAGTTTCAACATTTACTAATACACTAACCGGCTTCATTTACACAGCTGGTTCATATCTTCACTGAATTAACATTTGTTGATCATCAGCGTGTGTCTAGGAGTTTCTGCATCTCATCGCAACTGTTGTATATCATCGCAACTGATATATTATATTTGCCCATCATGATAATACTGCATGCTGCCTCAGATTATCATGTAGTCAAACGTACAGGTGAAATGACTCGTTTAAAATGCTAAACACTCTTTAGTTGCCTTGAGATTTTTTTTAATTCAATAGACCTCATCATTAGATGAACAAAAGTATTTGAGTTGTCAGTTGTTAGTTGAGTTCACTCAACCCTCTGGTGCTCTTCAGTCATTTCAGTTTTGAAATGTTAAAAATCACCGCTTCATCAGAATGATATGAAACTTGGTGACTTTTCTAGCATTAGGTATGTAAACACAAAAAAATTGAGGGCATGATTCGAGCATGCTAATTGGTCGTTAAAAAAGAGTAGCGTTCATTGTCTTCATTGTGACCATAGGAAATGAATGGGAAATCGGCAAAAACTTAAAAAAATCTCTGAATATTTGTGCGTACAATCTACAAATCGGCCACAATGCTGAAAAAAAGTACACAGCAGTGAAGAGGTGACACTCTAAAACATCAAGAGTGTGATATTGACACATCCACTCACACACACACGTACACACCCACACTTATACTTTACACACACACACACCTACGAAAAACTGAGCCTATGAACCACATTTTGAATTTTTTTAAATCACAGCTTCCTCGGAAATATATGAAACTTCGTGATTTTTCTAGCATTAGGACTGTAAACACAAAAAAAAATGGTCGTAAAAAAAATACTCCCACTTGTGCTCTTCGGTCAAAAATGACCCCCATAGGAAATTAATGGGAAATCTGCAAAAACACAAATTCACAGAAAAAATCTATATTTCAACAAAAAAAAAAAATCCAAAACTTTATAATAAATAGTCTTTGAGATTTTGTAATATATATTCAAGTCCATAAAAAAAAAAATCATTAAATGTGTTCAAAACAGAACTACACTCTAAAAAAAAAGGTTCTATATGGCACCAAAAATGGTTCTTCGTCGTAATCATAGGGGAACCACTTTTGGCGCTATATAGCACCATATCTTAACATGTTCTGTATATGGCAGCGGTGCTATATAGCACCTTAGTTAGCGGTGCTATATAGCACCTTAGTCAAAGAACCGGTGAAGAACCTCTGAAGAACCACTGAAGAACCACTGAAGCACCAAAATTGGTGCCATATAGCACTTAAAAAGGTTCCCTTATGATCACGAGCCAAGAACCATTTTTGGTGCCATATAGAACCTTTTTTTTTTTAGAGTGTAGGGAATTCTCCATTGAGACCCCACTCTAAAAAAAAAAAAGGTTCTATATGGCACCAAAAATGGTTCTTCGTCGTAATCATAGGGGAACCACTTTTTGTGCTATATAGCACCATATCTTAACATGTTCTGTATATGGTAGCGGTGATATAGCACCTTAGTTAGCGGTGCTATATAGCACCTTAGTCAAAGAACCGGTGAAGAACCACTGAAGAACCACTGAAGCACCAAAATTGGTGCTATATAGCACTTAAAAAGGTTCCCCTATGATTATAAGCCAAGAACCATTTTTGGTGCCATATAGAACCTTTTTTTTTTTAGAGTGTATAGGGAATTCTCCATTGAGACCCCACTCTAAAAAAAAAAAGGTTCTATATGGCACCAAAAATGGTTCTTCGTCGTAATCATAGGGGGACCACTTTTGGTGCTATATAGCACCATATCTTAACATGTTCTGTATATGGTAGCGGTGCTATATAGCACCTTAGTTAGCGGTGCTATATAGCACCTTAGTCAAAGAACCGCTGAAGAACCTCTGAAGAACCACTGAAGAACCACTGAAACACCAAAATTGGTGCCATATAGCACTTAAAAAGGTTCCCCTATGATTACGAGCCAAGAACCATTTTTGGTGCCATATAGAACCTTTTTTTTTAGAGTGACATGGTTGCATGATTTCCTAAATCATTCCAAAAGAGGTCGCCAATCTGCCTTTAACAAAAATTATTTTGAAGGCCTAGTCTCTATTTTAACCTGAAATACTGCAATAATAAAAAAAAAATGTTTGTATAATTTTCAATGGCAAAAATAGACCATAATTATTGCATAAATATAAAAAAAATACCATCAAATCATCTCAAAATACAAAATGAAAAAGAAAAAATATTATTGAAGAAAATAAATTGCATTGGTTTTACTGGGGTGGAGGAAGTTTCATTTTTAGGTGACCGGGAAGACGACCAGTGCAACCCCTAAACGAAGAGCACCAGAGGGTGAAATTGATTGTAATACGTTGCCTTATTTTTTTTTAAAGTCACTCCACTTTTCAGACGCTGTTGTTTGGTGTTGTTCCTGCATGCGAGTGTGAATGTGCTGATGAAGGCTAACTGCTTCTCAGACAGCACACGCCGTCTATTAACGCTGCTCTGACACATGCTCACGGCTACCTGTGCATTAATCAGACGCCACGGTAAAGCAGGAAACAAAGCAACATAATGAGAAACACAAGTCAAGCGTTCACTGTTACTAACAATGTTTGAATGAGCTGTTCTGAGGCCACCAGTCACGTCATTATATTTCCACTGTGACACATAAAAGCAGAAGAAGAAAACCTCTGTATAGTATTAGTCCTCTGTGTGTGTTTACAGTCGTATATTTGTGGACTTCATCCCAGTGAGAACACACTCTCTTCTCAACATTACATTCAAGCTTATTCTAACACGCGGCTGCCTTTCAGCATTTTTGAGCTGGGAAGGAATGATGGCTCTTGATTTGGATGAGTCTGCAGCTATGGACATGATCAGTCAGCCTCTTTAAACCGTGTGTTAATAAATGTCTTGAGACGATCATGTTGATCCACGTCAATAGATGGCGCACTATTAAGTACATGAACAGCAGCAATGCTGACGCTGGCTAGAGATCTACTGAAGGCACATTTAAAGTCGACATGAAAGAGAAGTCATGCTAGTCTTTTGTTGCCTATTGTGCCGTATATCCGAGTGAAACGCTTCTCAAACAAGAACAAATGTAGGGCGGGGCTTGATTTTGTCCGTGGGGAATTGATTGGATGGTTGTGGTTTGCTATTGGTGGATTTCTGACAGTCGTTTTGGAAACATAGTGTGTGAATGTGTATCGGGAAATGAAGCAGTACTGTTCTCCGTTTCAGTGTTTGTAGTTTATGAAAATGGATTCTTCTGTCCTTTGCTTTAATGCTGTAAAACTCATTTTTACATCCCAGCACTAGTGGCCTCCCTTTTGTCTTATGATGCCCTGTGGCTTTCCAGTTTCCATCTGTCACTGTCTCTGCCTTTACCTCTCACTATCTGTCCTCCACTGTCGGTCTTTAACTGTCACTCTTCCGGTGTATCTGTTGAACTCAGATGGGGTCTATGCTAATAGTGCGGAGTCTGTCAGCAGTCGTGGGCGGGGTCTATGCTAATAGTGCGGAGTCTGTCAGCAGTCGTGGGCGGGGTCTATGCTAATAGTGCGGAGTCTGTCAGCAGTCGTGGGCGGGGTCTATGCTAATAGTGCGGAGTCTGTCAGCAGTCATGGGCGGGGTCTATGCTAATAGTGTGGAGTCTGTGAGCAGTCATGGGCGGGGTCTATGCTAATAGTGTGGAGTCTGTCAGCAGTCGTGGGCGGGGTCTATGCTAATAGTGCGGAGTCTGTCAGCAGTCATGGGCGGGGTCTATGCTAATAGTGTGGAGTCTGTCAGCAGTCGTGGGCGGGGTCTATGCTAATAGTGCGGAGTCTGTCAGCAGTCGTGGGCGGGGTCTATGCTAATAGTGCGGAGTCTGTCAGCAGTCATGGGCGGGGTCTATGCTAATAGTGCGGAGTCTGTCAGCAGTCGTGGGCGGGGTCTATGCTGATAGTGCGGAGTCTGTCAGCAGTCGTGGGTGAGGTAGTGCGGAGTCTGTCAGCAGTCGTGGGCGGGGTCTATGCTAATAGTGCGGAGTCTGTCAGCAGTCGTAAGCGGGGTCTATGTTAATAGTGCGGAGTCTGTCAGCAGTCATGGGTGGGGTCTATGCTAATAGTGCGGAGTCTGTCAGCAGTCGTAAGCGGGGTCTATGTTAATAGTGCGGAGTCTGTCAGCAGTCGTGGGCGGGGTCTATGCTAATAGTGCGGAGTCTGTCAGCAGTCGTGGGCGGGGTCTATGCTAATAGTGCGGAGTCTGTCAGCAGTCATGGGCGGGGTCTATGCTAATAGTGTGGAGTCTGTGAGCAGTCATGGGCGGGGTCTATGCTAATAGTGTGGAGTCTGTCAGCAGTCGTGGGCGGGGTCTATGCTAATAGTGCGGAGTCTCTCAGCAGTCGTGGGCGGGGTCTATGCTAATAGTGTGGAGTCTGTCAGCAGTCGTGGGCGGGGTCTATGCTAATAGTGTGGAGTCTCTCAGCAGTCGTGGGCGGGGTCTATGCTAATAGTGTGGAGTCTGTCAGCAGTCATGGGTGGGGTCTATGCTAATAGTGTGGAGTCTGTCAGTAGTCATGGGTGGGGTCTATGCTAATAGTGTGGAGTCTGTCAGCAGTCATGGGTGGGGTCTATGCTAATAGTGTGGAGTCTGTCAGCAGTCATGGGTGGGGTCTATGCTAATAGTGTGGAGTCTGTCAGCAGTCATGGGCGGGGTCTATGTTAATAGTGCGGAGTCTGTCAGCAGTCATGGGCGGGGTCTATGCTAATAGTGCAGAGTCTCTCAGCAGTCGTGGGCAGGGTCTATGCTAATAGTGTGGAGTCTGTCAGCAGTCGTGGGCGGGGTCTATGCTAATAGTGTGGAGTCTGTCAGCAGTCGTGGGCGGGGTCTATGCTAATAGTGTGGAGTCTGTCAGCAGTCATGAGCGGGGTCTATGTTAATAGTGCGGAGTCTGTCAGCAGTCATGGGCGGGGTCTATGCTAATAGTGCAGAGTCTCTCAGCAGTCGTGGGCGGGGTCTGTGCTAATAGTGTGGAGTCTGTCAGCAGTCGTGGGTGGGGTCTATGCTAATAGTGCGGAGTCTGTCAGGAGTCATGGGCGGGGTCTATGCTAATAGTGCAGAGTCTGTCAGCAGTCGTGGGCGGGGTCTGTGCTAAAAGTGTGGAGTCTGTCAGCAGTCGTGGGCGGGTCTATGCTAATAGGGCGGAGTCAGTCAACAGTCATGGACGGGGCCTGTGCAAATGTGATATCACACTGCTAGAATCTGCAAACGGCTTGTTCTGAGACACCACTTATGATTTATGGGGATTAATAAAAGAGAAGTGGGTGGATTTGTATCATTATGGGGTGGTTGTGTACACACACCGCCAACACACATTTAAGTTCAAACACCATGTAAATGTGAATTTTGCATGAAAGGTCCTTCTTCTCTTGATATTTATCTTTCTGACTGTGTTTTCCTGAAATCCTGCGTGCAGTTAGCAGACAGCAGGACGTGTGAGACAGCAGCTGAGCGGCTGTTGGATCCGTGTGTGATGCAGTGTCTGATGGAATCGTTCTCCGCTCACGGCCACTGTGGGAAATGTGTAACACGCGCTCTCAGCTCGACAATGTTTACCGCTAAGCTTATTGTGCTTGTTTTGCTGGAAAAACGCTTGGTTTTGCTTTGATAAACAAGTTTGTCGTCCCTCAGCTGTGTTTCAAAGGCCATATTGATTTATTCCTGTCTGCATTAAGCATTATGAAACCCCTCCCCATGCTGCCGACTGTCACGTACGCTGTGTCATCGATCGCTCCGTGCACCGCAGGGGGTCTTAAAACATATTAAGCGGCCCTTAGTTCAGATGCAAGACACTTGAAATCTGACAGCTCTGAATAAATGAAAATGCAGCGTGCCTGAAGACATAAAGCGCTCTCTTCTATAGGATGTGCAGGGGCTTTCTTCGTGAATGTGAGATACTTGCATGGAGACATTCTCAGTCTTAGTGCATACTCAAGGCTGTGTTAACATCTGTAGTCAGGTAATGAATATTAATGCGGACAGTTCATTAACAAACTGTCAGAATTTGAGATTTTCCCTCAAGGGTAGACACACATTTGTGCCATGCGAGAAGAGACACTGGCTATAGGTGAAATGCTGCAGTTTGGAGACGAGTGTCATTGTGTTCACTTTTTTACATCTGCAATACTTCAAAACATCATTACATGGCTCTTTAACCTCTTATGCTCTGGGACCATTTTGGGGGATTTCTGCCTGGATTTGGCCTACCCAAATTGAAAAGCTTCCCATACGCAATGTTGGTGTCATTTTGCAGAAAACCCTTTGAAGTTTCATAAACCACTGCTAAAAGTGATAAACATATAAGTATATGTTGTCTGAGCTGTAATACCAACCCCAAAAAAGAGGCGCTTTTTGATTTTTTGGCTATAAATTCATTTTTGAAAGTGTATAACTCATGTGTGCTCTAGCACCCTGCAGACAGTTTGGGCTGTTTCCACTAGATGGCAGCAAATACTGGAAAATAGAATTTTGTGTTTTTTTCAAATGGGTCTGAATGGAGGAATATTACCATTTTTATGTAATTTCCGCTTAATCCCCCCCCCCCAATACCCATATACAGTGGTATAAATGCAATAGCATATATGTTCCCAAATGCAAACATATACTTACATGTTTATCAATTTTAGCAGTGTTTCCTATTAAATAACACCAACATTTTGCATTTAGACCACTGTATACAAATAAATGGATCTGGAGGGAGGAATATTACCTTTTTTATGTCATTTCCGCGTACGCAAATCTCTCCATTATACAAGTCTCCCTATATACAGTGGTATAAATGCAATATCCCAGTGTCATTCAATTATTTTTCCAGTGTTTGCTGACATATGCTGGAAACAACCAAAACTGTCTGCAGGGTGCTAGAGCACACAGGGATATACACTTTCAAAACAAGCCTGTAGCAGAAACTGAAGCCTCCG
This sequence comes from Romanogobio albipinnatus, assembly GCA_023566225.1. Taxonomy (NCBI): domain Eukaryota; kingdom Metazoa; phylum Chordata; class Actinopteri; order Cypriniformes; family Gobionidae; genus Romanogobio; species Romanogobio albipinnatus. The sequence continues at coordinate 3,005,063 of CM042255.1, forward strand.
CGCCCAGGTGGTTGGTCCCAGAATAGCTCATAACCCCCGCCCCTCTGTGTTTTCTAATGGACGCGAGGCAAACTAAACAATCAAATTACATTTCACTTTTTTTTTTTTATCCAAATTTGGTTTCTGTCATTCTAGCCAGTTTTTAATCACGATGATTTCATTTCAAGTGTTCGTTTTTCATTTCAAGTGTTCGGGGGGTGATGTCATGATTGACAGCTGAGATTGACAGCTTCTCTGAGTGAAGTTATCACTGAGGCACTAACGTACTTTTTTCAGGATTTTCGGGAGGAGATTTGAGCTTTAGCTTTAATTTCTACATTTCCATAACTGTTTATTTCACACCAACGTAATGAATTGTTCTGCATCTGTGAGAGTGTGGGTGGGCTTTTGATATCGCGGAACTTCAGCGGAAGCGAATTAAGTCGCGTCGTCCATGGTTTTTTATGGTCTATGTTTCAAAAATGAATTTATAACCAAAAAAATAAAAAAGTGGCTCTTTTTTTTGGGGGGTAATTATAATTACAAGTAATTATATGTAAGTATATGTAAGTATACAATATATACTTACATGCTTAACACTTTTAGCAGTGGTTTATGAAACTTCAAAGGGTAAAATGACTCCAGTATTGTGTATTTCGAGACCACTGTATGTGAGTATGGGATGCTTTTCAATTTGGGTCGGCCAAATCCAGGCGGAAATGGTTCCAGAGTAACTTAGTGTAAACAAGTTACTTTGTGTAAAACAAATGCCAAAGTGATGCATATCTCCAGAAAGTAGAGACTCTAAGCTTTCAAATGGTACCACATATGCTGAGACAACACAGGCGAAGAAGAAGCAGAAACAAGCGATATCATATGTAATCAGATGCATATGTAAAATAACGTGATCATCAGCATTAAACATCATATCAATCAAAACTGCCTAATGTTCCTGAATGAAATGTCCACCCAGGACGAGCTCTAGGACTGTGAAGCTTTGGGGTATTGATGGACTCCATCTACTCCATCTGTGTTTGATCACCGCTCTGAATCTGATCTGGATGTAGTCTTTGAGGAAAACACTATTTTCTCAGCTTTTTGTTCAAAATGTTGCTTTTTTTTATGAAACTCACCCACATTCAAGTGTTGATAAAAAAGGAGTGCTTGAAGCGAGGGTCTGTTCTTTCTTCTGTTATATAGTGCATATTCAGATATTCATACAACAAAGAAATTCTGGGGGCCATGAAATTTTTATGAAAATGATAAAAAATTCTGGTGCTGGCTGGCATTTTTTTTTTTCAAATAGAAAATGCTGGCGGGGAAAGAGTTAAGACGCTACATTGCAAGGTCATTAACATAATCATAATTATCTAGAGAATCGTACACTTGTGCATTTTAATTGTACTTCATTCAGTTTAATGTGGTAGGAACAATGAAACGTAGCTAAAAATAGTAATTCTTTAAGATTTTGAATGTTTAAGTAAAAGATCTTTTGAGAATAATCAGTACTTTATGCAGAACCAGACCACCGGATCAGGAGCGATCCGCTTGACTCATCAAGTGAGATGGTGGTCCAGTGGGTTAAACCATGGAGCTGATATGCAGAAGGTTGCTGGTTCGATCCCAGCGGTCACCACCAGTGTGTCCTTGAGCAAGGCACTTTACTCCATGTTGCTCCAGGGGGATTGTCCCTGTAATAAGGGCACTGTAAGTCGCTTTGGATAAAAGCGTCTGCCAAATGCATAAATGTTAATGTCATCATTTGAACAGGAGTTAAGACGGATTCGTTCCTGAAAGTAGCAGGAATTTCAGCACCGACAGGACAGTTTCATGGCCTCGTGCCGCAGTGGGTGGTGATAGTGTGTGTTGTGTTAATCGTTTTGTTCAGTCTGATCAAATCATTCAAAAGCACAGCTAATATTTATTGCAGTTAATTCGACGCACTGGTTGAGCATGTTGCATTGTGGGACAAAATGTTGTTACTGTGCACAGTTATACACGCGTTCACTGCAGGAGCAGAGAGGTAGGGAGGGCTCTTCTCTCGTCTCAGATAGTCCTCAGTCAGACGGGCCGGTCTAAATGCAGTCAGGCGTCCCAGGCATGGGCAGTAATTGAGCTAATGCCGTAACGCATGTGGACAGCTACACGAACGAGCCTCCAGGCTTATTTAAACTTTATAAGACAAGAGCGTGCCGTCCCCCCATGCCTTCTGGATGAATTATGTGTTTGCTCGCCGGTGCACTTCTTTTAACCCTGGTTTCTTCTGCATTATTGATGATCAACAGGGTCAGAATTTGCTTTTAGTGCTCCCTGATGACGGCTCCATCCGGGAAGCCGCGGCGAGTGCACTCATAATATCATGGCTGCCGGAGAATAGACTGGAGGTTTCTTGACGACTTTCACCAAAGTAATGCATTTGTGAGTCTGTGTGTGTGTGTGTGTGTGTGTGTGTGTCTGAGTGAGAGAGAGACACACAGAACAGAAAGACTGTTGCTGCGTTTTGTCCTTTAGAGATTCCCCGGTCGCTCTTTCGGGAGGGTTTGTGATGAAGATGCTTCAGTCTCATGTCACCATCATGTCATGTCAGAGTGATCGTATTTATGTGACGAATGCACATGAATGATGCTATTATTTACCATGGGATAGGTGGATCATGCTGAAAGAAAATCAGTTTTTATCGTGCTTGAGTGTACCCTCTAAAAAAATCCTGAGGTGTTTCAACCCAAATTTGGATCAAATGTGAACAAACCCAAATGTTGGGTTAAAATTTTTATTTAAAAACATCTGAGTTTGTCAATATATGACCTCAATTTGGGTTGAAACAACTTAGTTTAGATCAGTGGTCGGGAACCTATGGCTCGCGAGCCACACCTGGCTCTTTGACAAAAAGAATGTGGCTCAGGTCTCTCACCCTTTACATTTACGCTTTTATCCAAAGCGACTTACAGTGCCCTTATTACAGAGACAATCCCCCTGGGGCAACATGGAGTAAAGTGCCTTGCTCAAGGACACACTGGTGGTGACCGCTGGGATCGAACCAGCAACCTTCTGCGTGTCAGTTCCATGGTTTAACCCACTGGACCACCATCTCACAAACACATGATTCCTGTCCGTCGCTGGGAGGAGCAGTCGCGCACAGTCCCACGTCTCTGGATAATTTGCCTAATCTTCACGGTACTTTAGACCGCAGTGGAAATGCAGACAGTAGCAGGTCTGGGGGAAAAAAAGTTCCTGGAAAAAAGTTCCTGGTACAAATTGTTCCGGGTAATTTCGGTGTAAACGGGGCTTTAGATAACTCCATACATCCCATTCTCATCTCCGTGCCATAACTCTGTCTGACGCACCCACCGCTAGCCTAGCTTAGCACAAAGACTGGAGGTAAATGGCTCCAGCTAGCCTACTGCTCAATAAGTGACAAAATAACGCCAACAATTTCCTATTTACATGTTGTGATGTGTGTAGTTACATTGTGTAGACCAACGGAAAATTAAAAGTTGCGATGTTCTATGCCGATATGGCTAGGAACTATTCTCTCTACATAATCAGATTACTTTTTCAACTATACTCCCATTCCTGCACTCCTTCCTATACTCTGTGTAATGTCATCGCGTCGCTGCACCCATGGTACGACAGCAGAGTCCCTTGATTATTACACTCTAAAAAATGCTGGGTTAAAAAAAACCAAGTTGGGTTGAAAATGGACTAACCCAGCATTTGGGTTTTAACCCAGCAGTTGAGTTAAATGTTTTCTTAAAACAACCCAATTTCTGGGTAAGTCCATTTTCAACCCAACTTGGGTTATTTTTAACCCAGCATTTTTTAGAGTGTATGCAGGAATGAGAGTATAGTTGAAAAAGTAATCTTACTTGTAATGCTTTACACCCAACACTGGTTATCACTCTTCTGAAAAGAATTAGGCACTTTCGATTGTCTAACGGTCCATTAAAACAGGTCAATATTTTCCCAGCTGTTCATGCTTTGTAATTAATGCAGGTATTTCTGTTGTGGTTTTAACAATGTTATGAAATAAATGTTCAAGTTTAATTATAATAAAATATTATCACGAAAAAATCAATTATTTTCAGTTTTTAAGCCCTGCTCAAAGTCTTTTTGCTTCTCCAGTAAATGTGTCTTGATTCACGAAAGTTTCGATGTTTGTTCTGGAAAAGTGTAACCAAACCTTGAGTCTTGGTAGGAACCGGAAGACCGCAGTCATTCTGTTGTTTGCAACTTTCCGTCTGTCACACACATTCACGTCTGATGAGGCAGGTGGAGGTAAAATGGAGTCCAGCCAATCAACTCATATGTAATTAAATTAGCTCGCTCTTTGAAGCAGCTCTTAGTGGACTAAGACTGAAGACTGACTAAACACACACACACACACACACACAAACACTGAAACAATTAATGAGAGCGCTTCAGCGGTTGGCCGTTTGATTAAGACAGCTGTAGCTAATTTGCAGCAGGGGCATTTTTGAGTAACCGCCAAAATTAGGAAGGTTTTTATGAGGTTTTTTGTGCTCTACAAAATAATGATGTGGGCCAAAGAGAAGTAAATCATCTGTGACTGATGACAAATGCCTTGCATTTGCTGAAAGCGTTCATTTCAATGGCGTCCATTAGCAGCACATGAGCTTTGGAAGTGTGTGTGGTCATTCATTCATTTTGTGAGATTTGTTGCGTTGGACTTTTCCAGCTGCTCCGTGTTCCTCCGGCTGGAGGTGTTTTTGCAGTGCGGTGTTACACCGGGGAGTCAGAGACTCTTTTAGATTTCCATAGCAGGTGTAATGCTCTCATGCTGATCTCTCATCACTTATTCACCGCCACATCTATTATGGATTGAGATTCGATTGAGAGAGAGAAGGATTTCACATTCTGCTGGCCTTCCATGAACCCGTGAGTAAACAATGTCTTCCCTCAAAGAGCCAATCATCAACCATTACAAAAGTAACTTTTATAGAAACTTTAAAAATGTATGATCTGGTAATTTTTAACTAGTTAGCGTAGCCATATCAACATGCAGCGTTGAAATATCAAACATCCTATTAAGACATTCAAATATAGATTAGATCAATATACTCTAAAAAATGCTGGGTTAAAAACAACCCAAGTTGGGTTGAAAATGGACTAACCCAGCAACTGGGTTGTTTTAACCCAGCGGTTGGGGTAAATGTTTGCTTAAAACAACCCAATTGCTGGGTAAGTCCATTTTCAACCCAACTTGGGTTGTTTTTAACCCAGCATTTTTTAGAGTGTATATTAGATTCCCAAGGCATATAACTATGATATTGTCTGTTTATTTGTACTTATAAAGCACATATTAATGCCTTATTCTGCATGTCCATATTCTACATCCCTTAATCTAAATTTAACAACTACACTCTAAAAAATGCTGGGTTAAAAATAACCCGAGTTGGGTTGAAAATGGTCTAACCCAACATTTGGGTTGTTTTAACCCAGCGGTTGGGTTAAATGTTTGCTTAAAACAACCCAATTGCTGGGTTAGTCCATTTTCAACCCAACTCGGGTTATTTTTAACCCAGCATTTTTTAGAGTGGACCTTACTAACTATTAATAAGGAGTTTAATGAGGCAAAAGTCATACTTAATAGTGAGTTATTAGTGAGAATTGGATCCTAAAGTAAGACCAAAGTATGATATTAATCATATCATATAATAAAATATCATATTTATTGTTATGGTCATTTTAAATTATTAAGGAATGATAATCTGTCCTTGAAATATTTTCTGTATTTTTTTAAATTAACATTTTAATGACAATATATTATTGGACAAATATATTATATTCGAAGCCAGACGATGCTGAAGTGATTGTTGTTGTCACGTGTGTTTTTGGTTTGCGTTTTGTTCGCGTTTGGGTCTTTTATTTTGTAATTCTCACAGTCTTAGTTCCTGGTCATGTCATGTGATTCCCTGTGATCATGTTTTGTGCTTCCCCTGTTCTGATTGGTGGTTTTGGTCATGTGTCATATGTTCTTATTGGTTCCTTGTCATGTGTGTCATGTTTTGATTGGTTCATTGTGTTTAGTAGGAAATACTTCTTAGCAAACTTTTAGGGCCCTCAGTGTTTGTCTTTAGTAGTGAAAAGTACATTCAGCGCTGTTACCCGGCTGTGTGTTGTGATGCAGGTTTGAATCTGGCTCTCAACACTTCTCGTTTGCTGTCCTTTGCATAAAAGTGTTTGTTAGTAAAGACAGAAAGAGGAGTGTTTGTGGCATGCTGTGGTTGACTCGACGAGAGCGTCCCCTGATCCTCAGAGAGACGTGAACTCTGGCTGATGGTCCCCGTGATGCAGCACTTCAGCCGACGGTGCACTGGACCGCACATCAGGCTCCGGTCTTAAATATTCATCAGGAATACTGGGCATAACCATAAGCCTGAATGACGTCCACACTCAACAAGAGTCTACGCTGCATTTGAGACAAATGCCATCTCCATCACGTCTCCAGTTATGCATTCAGCGGCGGAAGTGCCATTTTAATTTGTTTCTGTATACTATCATACACACAAAAAATTATACTTAAGACCAGTCACCACCAGCATTTTTGATCATTTTCACAAAACATTCATGGCCCCCAGAATATTTTGTTGTATAAATATCTGATTCTGAACATGTATGTGGCGAGGTGGACGAGCGAGAGACATGGGAGGAGCGAGCGAGATCGGTGTGCGTGATTGAGGATGAACGTCACCTGCGAGGCACACCGGTCTCGAGTCCTCTCATGAGGGAGCACGGAGGCATATAAGGACGAGCGACTCCAGTGAAGGACGAGAGAGGACCAGGCCTGGATTTTGTGTTGTTTTATTTACGTTTTGTTTTTGTATGTAGGCGGCAGTCAGCCGTGAGGGGCTGCCACCGCCATTTTATTTTGTATTAAACTTGTTGAATGTAACGTAGTTTGATCGTATGGGAAGAAGGAGGCGGGAACCGGCAAACGCTCAACCAAGTTTAATAAATGAACACAAAATAAAATGGCGGCGGCAGCCCCTCACGGACGACTGCCGCCTACATACAAAAACAAAACGTAAACAAAACACAAATTATATTCCAGGCCTGGTCCTCTCTCGTCCTTTACTGGAGTCGCTCGTCCTTATATGCCTCCGTGCTCCCTCATGAGAGGACTCGAGACCGGTGTGCCTCGCAGGTGACGTTCATCCTCAATCACGCACACCGATCTCGCTCGCTCCTCCCATGTGTCTCGCTCGTCCACCTCGCCACAATGCAATATATCAAAAGAAAGAACAGAGCGTCTGCTTTTAAACAACAACAACAACAACAAAAAGCGGATAATTTGTTTTCATTTGTCAAAGACTGTAACGCTCAGGGATATTTGGTTCTGTTAATTCCTAGTTTCACTTTCATGGACTTTTAGTTTGTATTATGTTGCTCCTGTGTGCCTTTGTTCCAATTTCCTGCTCCTTGATGGTTATCATGGACACTAATATGATTTGTGTTTACCACATTTTCATTAGTATGATACACTTTATTGCCAAAAGTTTTGGGACGCCTGCCTTTACATGCACATGAGCTTTAATGCCATCCCATTCTCCATCCGTAGGGTTTAATATGGAGTCTGCCCACCCTTTGCAGCTCTAACAGCTTCAGCTCTTCTGGGAAGGCTTTTCTCAAGGTTTAGGAGTGGGTTTATGGGGATTCTTCTAGAAGCGCATTTGTGATGTTGGAGAAGGCCTGGCTCTCAGTCTCCGCTCTAATTCATCCCAAAGGTGTTCTATCGGGTTGAGGTCAGGACTCTGTGCAGGCCAGTCCAGTTCCTCCACACCAAACTCGCTCATTCATGTCTTTATGGAGCGATGCTTTGTACACTGGTCAGTCATGTTGGGACAGGAAGGGGCCGTCCCCAAAAGGTTCCCACAAAGTTGGGAGCATGAAATTGTCCAAATTGTCTTGGTGAAGCATTAAGAGTTCCTTTCACTGGAACTAAGGGGCCAAGCCCAACCTCTAAAAAACAACCTCATCTGAAGCTCATCTGAAGGCCACAGAAGTTTGGAGGTCTGGAGCTCTTGACTCTGCAGAAAGTTGGCGACTTCTGTGACCCTCAGCATGCGCTGACCCCGCTCTGTGATTTCACTTCGTGGCTGAGTTGCTGTTGTTCCCAATTGCTTCCACTTTGTTATAACACCACTAACAGTTGAGCGTGGAGTATTTAGTAGTGAGAAAATGTCCCGAATGGACATATATTGCACAGGTGTCCACCGATCACGGCCGCACGCTTGAGTTCTCTGAGCTCCTGAGAGCGGCCCATTCTCTCACTAATGTGTGTAGAAGCGTCTGCAGGCCTAGAGCTTAATTTACACACCTGTGGCCATGAAGTGATTGAACACCTGAACTCAGTGATTTGGAGGGACGTCCCAATACTTTTGGCAATATAGTGTATGTCACTCTGTATCAGTTGTTCACTTGTCCGGTCTACGTTACGCTAGCACATATTTGATTACCTGTCTTTATTTATTGAACTTCATCATATTCTTTGTCTTCCTGTCCTTGACCCTCGCTACAACAACACGTGCATAAGCAATGCATTTATCGCTTGTTTCTGCTTCTTCACCTGTGTTTTGATCAGGAGATTATGTACTCGTTCAGAAGGTGCGTCATAGCGCACAACAGTGGAAAGACAGAAAGTTCTCTCAATGGTGGGAAGTGTTAATGTAGGTAAATATAATATTTTTTACAGCTTGAAATCACCATTAGATAGAACCACAGTTAGCTATATGACTGTTTTACTTAAGAAACATTTAGTTATTCCTTGTTTAATGAAGGTTAATTACTAAAATAGGATGACTTCAAAATGATTGTGTAAATGTTTTGTGTGATGCCTTTTAAAATATACATCATATTTTCTGTTATGTACGGACAAAAGAAACAACACTCTGGTTTCAAGCCAACATAGTAGTTAAACTAAGTTGTTTTAATTTACTTTAATTTATTTATTTTTATGTGGAGTGTTATTTTCTTTTAGAGAAACTGGAAACCAGGATAGATGCACTTTTCTTCAGTGTGCTTGCTGCATGCTGACATGATTCAGTTGCATCACTTTTGTGGACTCGATACAGAGCAAAATATAAGTTATTTGTATGCCAGCATCTCAACGCAAGGGAACATGAGAGCGTTTATTGTGTTTCGCCTGACTCGAGTGCATGATTGAGCAACTTACAGTTTTATTACTGATATTTTGTGACGATTTTGTTCTCTTGAACACATAGGATGGAAACTGCTTTATTAAAGCAAATGTTTCATGCAATATTCCAAGTTAAATTCGCAACTTTGGATGGAAACATAGCTATTGTACAATAATCAGTCCCTCCAGAAAAACGTGATTATGCGATCGCGTGATTTAACGCATAATCAGCCAAAGTCTGCATATTTATGCGGGGGCCGCATTTTTTCAAATACGCCACACTTTCGCCGCATAAATTGCCTATTTCCGTGTGCAAAATATGCGGGGCTAGCATGATTTCATAATCCCCGCATTTTTTTGTTGCAAAAAAAGTCATATATATATTAGCAGAAAGTTGAAAAATGTTTGTTTACTTCACACAAGAGCCGCCATTTCCGCCTGTTGCCATGGGAACGTTTTGAAGTGACGTAATTACTCGACGCGAACGTCATTAAAAATCTGCAAACCCCCGCGGAGAAACCATAGATATCAGTGAAACCACAGATATCAGTGAAACCATAGATATCAGTGAAACTATGATGAAGCGCAAACTCCCATTGGCCAACAAAAATAACAGCAAAAGAGCAAAGCAGTTTTCAAAATTTCAAAACACAGCATCATGAAGCTTCGAAGCGTTATGAATCAATGAGTCGATTCAGCGGTTTGAAGCATTATGAATCAGTGAGTCGATTCACTGGTTTGAAGCGTTATGAATCAGTGAGTCGATTCAGCGGTTTGAAGCGTTATGAATCAATGAGTCGATTCAGCGGTTTGAAGCATTATGAATCAGTGAGTCGATTCAGTGGTTTGAAGTGTTATGAATCAGTGAGTCAATTCCGCGGTTTGAAGCGTTATGAATCAATGAGTCGATTCAGCGGTTTGAAGCGTCATGAATCAGTGAGTCGATTCAGTGGTTTGAAGCGTTATGAATCAGTGAGTCGATTCAGCGGTTTGGAGCGTTATGAATCAATGAGTCGATTCAGCAGTTTGAAGCGTTATGAATCAGTGAGTCGATTCAGCGGTTTGGAGCGTTATGAATCAAAAAGTCGATTCAGTGGTTTGAAGCGTTATGAATCAGTGAGTCGATTCAGCGGTTTGAAGCGTTATGAATCAATGAGTCGATTCAGTGGTTTGAAGCGTTATGAATCAGTGAGTCGATTCAGCGGTTTGGAGCATTATGAATCAATGAGTCGATTCAGCGGTTTGAAGCGTTATGAATCAATGAGTCGATTCAGCGGTTTGAAGCGTTATGAATCAGTGAGTCGATTCAGTGGTTTGAAGTGTTATGAATCAGTGAGTCAATTCCGCGGTTTGAAGCGTTATGAATCAATGAGTCGATTCAGCGGTTTGAAGCGTTATGAATCAGTGAGTCGATTCAGTGGTTTGAAGCGTTATGAATCAGTGAGTCGATTCAGCGGTTTGGAGCGTTATGAATCAATGAGTCGATTCAGCAGTTTGAAGCGTTATGAATCAGTGAGTCGATTCAGCGGTTTGGAGCGTTATGAATCAAAAAGTCGATTCAGTGGTTTGAAGCGTTATGAATCAGTGAGTCGATTCAGCGGTTTGAAGCGTTATGAATCAATGAGTCGATTCAGTGGTTTGAAGCGTTATGAATCAGTGAGTCGATTCAGCGGTTTGGAGCATTATGAATCAATGAGTCGATTCAGCGGTTTGAAGCGTTATGAATCAATGAGTCGATTCAGTGGTTTGAAGCGTTGTGAATCAGTGAGTCGATTCAGCGGTTTGAAGCGTTATGAATCAGTGAGTCGATTCAGTGGTTTGAAGCGTTATGAATCAATGAGTCGATTCAACGGTTTGGATCGCCAAAGTCACGTATTTCAGCAGTTTGACACACGATCCGAATCATGAATCGACTCGCTGATTCATAACATCATGATGCTGTGTTTTGAAATCGGTCATCACTATATAAGTCGTTATTTATTTATTTTTTGCGCACAATAACTATTCTCGTCGCTTCATAAAGTTATTGTAGAGCCGCTGTAGTGAGATGGATTTTGTAACGACGTCTTTAGTGCCTTTTATGGGTCTTGAGAGTGAACATTGTGCCAATGGAGGCCTTTCTGAGCCGTCGGATTTACACTAAAATATCTTCATCTGTGTCTGAAGATGAACGGAGGTCTGACGGGTGTCCAACGACATAAGGGGACGTCATTAATGACAAAATTTACATTTTTGGGTGAACTAACCCTTTAAGAGATTGCACTTTGTGCATTGGAAGCACTCAAATGTCTGTTTTGTAAAGCTACCTCTGTAAAACAGGAAGTTATTTATTCATTTTTCAGAAGTTGTAGCATATTCCTTTTGTAAAGCTACAGAACTTGTTTGACTCAATGTTTTGTAAATTTGAGCCGTGTGTTTATTAAGGTCTTCAATAAAACAAGACGAGAACTTAAATATTCCCAGCACTTTCTGTGATGTAGTGCTTTTATTCTCTTTTTCATCAAACCGCAGTTTTTGCAAGTTCCCGCAATTTCATCGCATTTTTTAAGAAAACATGCCGCATAATCAAGGATATTTGCCGCAACAATCACAAAAAAAAGACGCTTTTTTCTGGAAGGAGTAATAGAATCATAGAAGCTATAATAGAATCCAAATATTAATGCCACTATTTTAATATACATAAATTAGGATTCATAACATTTGTCTGTAAGTTTGTATGTAAATACTTTAACACTCTTGCTGTCATACGTCAGTATTGTACGCTTCAGTGTCTGCGCATGTGTGAGTAGTATGAGTGGTAAAAGCACACTTAACATATGAATAACGTGAGATCATGTTGGTACAGCGGCAGAATTCATCAATGGATGGAGTTGTTTCCCTGGTGCTTGAGGACCGGGCGTGTCTTTGGTGTATGTTTTGAAGCAGTGGATAGACGACTGTGGTTGGTTTGTCCTCGCCTTTTTGCACCACTGGGACATACAAATGCATTTCAATTGTATCAAAGCAATTTAACTATCAGTTCAGCAGTTCCCATTACTAGGGGAGACGTCCCACCATCCCAGTTTGTGATACTATCTGTAAAAAAAACTAAAACCTCTTTGTTGTGGCTGAGGCACAATTCATTGAACATATTGGATGTACTATAACACAAGCTTCGACTTAAAAAAAAAAAAAAAAAACATGTTCCTCACTCAATAGCACAGCGCTGAGGTCCTGGAAATAACTGGCATTGAACACAAATAATAATGTTTTCAAAAGAGCAGTAACTGTAATGGGATTATCATATTAGAGTCTGTCATATTTACATGAAAATGAAATTTTAATAAGAGAGCGATTGTGTTTGTGCTTTTGTTTGTCTTTATTTAGTGATTCAAACAGTTCAAGCTGATATCGGACTGTGGACAAACAGTTGTTTGTTGTTTTGATGAAAGCTTGATCAATACTATAATATAATATTTGTGTTTTAAATGCATTTTGCGCACACAGTGTATTGTATACATCCACACATTTATATTTGTTGGTTAACACTTTACAATGAGGTTATTAATATTTAGTTAATAGAACAGAGAGTTCCTCAGAAGCTGGGGCTCAAATGTAAAAAGTTGGCATATCATGCAGTATATTAATAAGAGTAAACTACTTACCATTTACTTATAATTAATTATGGCTGAGAATTGAGAATTGAAAATGAGACAAATCGCAGATCCAGATCTAACCCTAACAAATGCAAATTCCGACTGTAAGGAACTGTATTAATCTTTGTTAAAAACTGTAAATAGACAGTAGCTAATATAGTTTTAACCAATTTATGAGGACAGGGAAATGACCATTTCACTCCCGTTATCCAATGAAATTTGAGCTTGTTGTGCCACTAACACATCATATCAAAAGGGCATAGATGAATTATGCAATATTTTTAAATATGTAACACGTGGATTTTTTATTAAATCGACACATGATCTGATGTTCTCAATCACTTTTGTAAACAGACTGTTTGGTCACAGTTATGAATATGCAACTACATAAAGTCCTTGTTTTTTTACAGTGAGCTGATTAGTGACATATAATATAAATATGATGGCTATGAAAAAATGCTGTTATTACTGCTCTTATTGTTGCTGCTGCTGTGCTGCTGTTATTGCTGTGCTGCTGTTATTGCTGCTGCTGCTGCTGCTGTTATTGCTGTGCTGCTGTTATTGCTGCTGCTGCTGCTGCTGTTATTGCTGCTGCTGCTGTTATTGCTGCTGCTGTTATTGCTGCTGCTGCTGCTGCTGTTATTGCTGCTGCTGTTATTGCTGCTGCTGCTGCTGCTGTTATTGCTGTGCTGCTGTTATTGCTGCTGCTGCTGCTGCTGTTATTGCTGCTGCTGCTGTTATTGCTGCTGCTGCTGTTATTGCTGCTGCTGTTATTGCTGCTGCTGCTGCTGCTGTTATTGCTGCTGCTGCTGTTATTGCTGCTGCTGCTGTTATTGCTGCTGCTGTTATTGCTGCTGCTGCTGCTGCTGTTATTGCTGCTGCTGCTGTTATTGCTGCTGCTGCTGTGCTGCTGTTATTGCTGCTGCTGCTGCTGCTGTTATTGCTGCTGCTGCTGCTGCTGTTATTGCTGTGCTGCTGTTATTGCTGCTGCTGCTGCTGCTGTTATTGCTGCTGCTGCTGTTATTGCTGCTGCTGCTGCTGCTGTTATTGCTGCTGCTGCTGTTATTGCTGCTGCTGCTGTGCTGCTGTTATTGCTGCTGCTGTTATTGCTGCTGCTGTTATTGCTGCTGCTGTTATTGCTGCTGCTGTTATTGCTGCTGCTGCTGTTATTGCTGCTGTTATTGCTGCTGCTGTTATTGCTGCTGCTGCTGTTATTGCTGCTGCTGCTGCTGCTGCTGTTATTGCTGCTGCTGTTATTGCTGCTGCTGCTGCTGCTGTTATTGCTGTGCTGCTGTTATTGCTGCTGCTGTTATTGCTGCTGCTGTTATTGCTGCTGCTGTTATTGCTGCTGTGCTGCTGTTATTGCTGCTGCTGCTGCTGCTGCTGTTATTGCTGCTGCTGTTATTGCTGCTGCTGTTATTGCTGCTGCTGCTGCTGCTGCTGTTATTGCTGTGCTGCTGTTATTGCTGCTGCTGTTATTGCTGCTGCTGCTGTTATTGCTGCTGCTGTGCTGCTGTTATTGCTGCTGCTGTTATTGCTGCTGCTGCTGCTGTTATTTCTGCTGCTGTTATTGCTGCTGCTGCTGTTATTGCTGCTGCTGCTGCTGTTATTGCTGCTGCTGTTATTGCTGCTGCTGCTGTTATTGCTGCTGCTGCTGCTGTTATTGCTGCTGCTGTTATTGCTGCTGCTCTTGCTGTTATTGCTGCTGCTGCTGTTATTGCTGCTGCTCTTGCTATTATTACTGCTGTTATTGCTGCTGCTGCTGTTATTGCTGCTGCTGATATTGCTGCCCCCCCCCCCCCCCCCAGCAGTGCCCCTGACCTTATCTGTCGTGGTCTCCAGCTGTGTCAGGTGGCGGATCACTCTCTGCTCTCATTTGTAGTCGGTGCTTCGCTATGCTGTTTGTTTGCATGAAGTTAGGTCTGGGAAGAGGCAAAGAGGCATCCTCACGGTGAAAGAAAAGAAGCGTTTATGTTGCTGGATTTCTGTTTAGAGCGATAGTGAAAACCGGCATCAGCATTGCTAATGTTATTAAAGTCATTATTTTCACATATGTTAATGAGGGACACTCGATTTGTAGGGCGTTCCACATACTGTCTGTGCACATTAATGTTCAGTCTGTGGGCTGGATTGCACAGTCCCTCGTAAATGACATTTCCCCAAGCGCTTAAGAGAGAACTCACAATAATTAATAACAGCGGACAGCGGTTCATATGTACGGCGATCCCTAGCATATCTTTTCTCATTATTCTTGGTGCTCCTGTAATAATTATGTTTTTCACAGAATTCCTCTAGTGATCGCCTTTCTCCTCCAGCACCGTTACTAAAAATACGTCTGGACAGAATTTCCTATAATTAAAACTCTAAACAAATAAACTGCATATATTAAACAGATTTCGAGGGGATGGCTTATATCTGGATAGAAGTGAGAATATGATTGATTTTCAATATATGAATACTACAATCAGCACTAACAGTTATCAGTGTAATGAGAAATGATTTTTGCGTGCGCATCTTTGTTTGCATGTGTGTGATAGGTCAAGCCTTGCGAAGCAATGTTGTTCTGTAAACAAGTCCAAAGAGCAGCTGTGTTCCAGCCGTTCACTGTCTCAGACAGAAATGACCAGCACTGCACTTCTTCTTACAGACATCAGCAAACTATACATTGGCCCAAAGTTTGTTTCTGTGTCTGATCTTATAACCATATATTTATGGAGCAACCTGGTTCCAGTGGCGGATGAGCACGTGTGGGATGTAGGCCAGCAGAGTCACACACTGCTCATGCAATATTAAATAAAGGCTTTAGACATTCTGCTACGACATATGATATAAATATGATGGCTATGACAAAATACTTAAACATCTGATTGATAACGATAAACATTAAAGATCAAACAATACATGGATTTTACAGATCAATCTGCACCTATAGTTGCCTTTTGGAGTCAGTTATCAGGAAATAGTTGCTGGATGTTTTACCCGACTAAAGAAAACAATGAAAAAAGACTGTTAACTTCCTTTTTGCCAAATATGTAGGAAAAATTCAACACCCATAATGCACTGGGCATGTTGCCATCCAAGGACACATCCACTTGTCGACTCTAAATACACATTATAACGGAAGACCCTATTTTAGCTCATTGTGCTGGTGCTCTTAGGGCGTTTCCGAATCCACTTTTGCTAGTTTAACGACAGGAAAAACGGTCGACACGCCCGGCGCATGATCCAAAAGGGTTGTCAATAACAATAACAATAACAGCAATAACAACAGGAGCAGCAATAACAGCAGGAGCAATAACAGCAGCAGCAGTAATAACAGCAGCAGCAGCAGCAATAACAGCAACAGCAGCAAAAAAAGCAGCAGCAATAACAGCAGCAGCAGCAATAACAGCAGCAACAGCAATAACAGCAGCAGCAGTAATAACAGCAGCAACAGCAATAACAGCAGCAGTAATAACAACAGCAGCAGCAGTAGCAGCAATAACAGCAGCAGCAATAACAGCAGCAGCATTAATAACAGCAGCAGCAATAACAGCAGCAGCAATAACAGCAGCAGCAGCAGCAATAACAGCAGCAGCAGTAATAACAGCAGCAGCAGCAGTAGCAATAACAGCAACAGCAATAACAGCAGCAGCAGTAATAACAGCAGCAGTAGCAATAACAGCAGCAGCAGCAAAAAAAGCAGCAGCAATAACAGCAGCAGCAATAACAGCAGCAATAACAGCAGCAGCAGCAGCAGTAATAACAGCAGCAATAACAGCAGCAGCAGCAATAACAGCAGCAGCAGTAATAACAGCAGCAGCAGCAGCAGTAATAACAGCAGCAGCAATAACAGCAGCAGCAGTAATAACAGCAGCAGCAGCAGTAGCAATAACAGCAACAGTAGCAAAAAAAGCAGCAGCAATAACAGCAGCAGCAATAACAGCAGCAACAGCAATAATAGAAGCAGCAGCAATAACAGCAGCAGTAATAACAGCAGCAGCAGCAATAACAGCAACAGCAGCAAAAACAGAAGTAGCAGCAATAACAGCAGCAATAACAGCAGCAGCAGCAATAACAGCAGTAACAGCAATAACAGCAGCAACAGCAGCAATAACAGTAGCAGCAATAACAGCAGCAACAGCAGCAATAACAGTAGCAGCAATAACAGCAGCAACAGCAGCAATAACAGCAGCAACAGCAGCAATAACAGTAGCAGCAATAACAGCAGCAACAGCAATAACAGCAGCAGCAGCAGTAACAGCAATAACAGCAGCAGTAATAACAGCAGCAGCAATAACAGCAGCAGCAGCAATAACAGCAGCAGCAATAAGAGCAGCAGCAGCAGCAATAACAGCAGCAGAAATAACAGCAGTAACAGCAATAACAGCAGCAACAGCAGCAATAACAGTAGCAGCAATAACAGCAGCAACAGCAATAACAACAGCAGCAGCAGCAATAACAGCAGCAGCAGCAATAACAGCAGCAGCAATAAGAGCAGCAGCAGCAGCAATAGAAGCAGCAGCAATAACAGCAGCAGCAGCAGCAATAGAAGCAGAAGCAGCAGCAATAACAGCAGCAGCAGCAGCAATAACAGCAGCAGCAGCAATAACAGCAGCAGCAATAACAGCAGCAGCAGCAATAACAGCAGCAGCAATAACAGCAGCAGCAGCAATAACAGCAGCAGCAGCAATAACAGCAACAGCAGCAATAACAGCAGCAGCAATAACAGCAGCAGCAGCAGCAATAACAGCAGCAGCAGCAATAACAGCAGCAGCAATAGAAGCAGCAGCAATAACAACAGCAGCAGCAATAACAGCAGCAGCAGCAATAACAGCAGCAGCAATAAGAGCAGCAGCAGCAGCAGCAATAACAGCAGCAGCAGCAGCAATAACAGCAGCAGTAATAAGAGCAGCAGCAGCAATAACAGCAGCAGCAATAAGAGCAGCAGCAGCAGCAATAACAGCAGCAGCAATAAGAGCAGCAGCAGCAGCAATAGAAGCAGCAGCAATAACAGCAGCAGCAGCAGCAATAACAGCAGCAGCAGCAGCAGCAGCAATAACAGCAGCAGCAATAACAGCAGCAGCAGCAATAACAGCAGCAACAGCAATAACAGCAGCAGCAGCAATAACAGCAGCAGCAGCAGCAATAACAGCAGCAGCAATAACAGCAGCAGCAGCAATAAGAGCAGCAACAGCAATAACAGCAGCAGCAATAACAGCAGCAGCAGCAATAACAGCAGCAGCAGCAATAACAGCAGCAGCAATAACAGCAGCAGCAGCAGCAATAACAGCAGCAGCAATAACAGCAGCAGCAGCAGCAGCAGCAATAACAGCAGTAGCAGCATCAATAACAGCAGTAGCAGCAGCAATAACAGCAGCAATAACAGCAGCAGCAGCAATAACAGCAGCAGCAGCAGCAGCAGCAGCAGCAATAACAGCAGCAGCAATAACAGCAGCAGCAGCAGCAATAACAGCAGCAGCAGCAATAACAGCAGCAGCAGCAGCAGCAGCAGCAATAACAGCAGCAGCAGCAATAACAGCAGCAGCAGCAGCAATGACAGCAGCAGCAGCAGCCATAACAGCAGCAGCAATAACAGCAGCAGCAGCAGCAATAATAACAGCAGCAGCAGCAATAACAGCAGCAGCAGCAATAACAGCAGCAGCAATAACAGCAGCAGCAATAACAGCAGCAGCAGTATTAACAGCAGCAGCAGCAGCAATAACAGCAGCAGCAGCAATAACAGCAGCAGCAGCAGCAATAACAGCAGCAGCAATAAGAGCAGCAGCAGCAGCAATAACAGCAGCAGCAATAAGAGCAGCAGCAGCAGCAATAGAAGCAGCAGCAATAACAGCAGCAGCAGCAGCAATAACAGCAGCAGCAGCAGCAGCAGCAATAACAGCAGCAGCAATAACAGCAGCAGCAGCAATAACAGCAGCAACAGCAATAACAGCAGCAGCAGCAATAACAGCAGCAGCAGCAGCAATAACAGCAGCAGCAATAACAGCAGCAGCAGCAATAAGAGCAGCAACAGCAATAACAGCAGCAGCAGCAATAACAGCAGCAGCAGCAATAACAGCAGCAGCAGCAATAACAGCAGCAGCAATAACAGCAGCAGCAGCAGCAATAACAGCAGCAGCAATAACAGCAGCAGCAGCAGCAATAACAGCAGTAGCAGCAGCAATAACAGCAGTAGCAGCAGCAATAACAGCAGCAGCAGCAGCAGCAGCAGCAATAACAGCAGCAGCAGCAGCAATAACAGCAGCAGCAGCAATAACAGCAGCAGCAGCAGCAATAACAGCAGCAGCAATAACAGCAGCAGCAGCAATAACAGCAGCAGCAGCAGCAGCAGCAATAACAGCAGCAGCAGCAATAACAGCAGCAGCAGCAGCAATGACAGCAGCAGCAGCAGCAGCCATAACAGCAGCAGCAATAACAGCAATAACAGCAGCAGCAGCAATAACAGCAGCAGCAGCAGCAATAACAGCAGCAGCAGCAATAACAGCAGCAGCAATAACAGCAGCAGCAGCAATAACAGCAGCAGCAGTATTAACAGCAGCAGCAGCAGCAATAACAGCAGCAGCAGCAATAACAGCAGCAGCAGCAGCAATAACAGCAGCAGCAGCAGCAGCAATAACAGCAGCAGCAGCAGCAGCAATAACAGCAGCAGCAGCAGCAATAACAGCATCAGCAGCAGCAATAACAGCAGCAGCAGCAGCAATAACAGCAGCAGCAGCAGCAATAACAGCAGCAGCAGCAGCAGCAATAACAGCAGCAGCAGCAGCAGCAATAACAGCAGCAGCAGCAGCAGCAGCAGCAGCAATAACAGCAGTAGAGTAGCCGACCTATTAAACTGAGACCAAACATTTAGACATTTTCATATCCATTACCATGGCCAAATACTCAGAGTTGTCATGACAGAAATATGTTTTCTTTTATCTTTAGACATTAGCCAAAATGTTACTATATAATGTTACTTATAATTCCATGTACAATTTTTATGAAAAATGCGTTGTTTGAGCTCTTTCAGTAGAATCCAACAGCTCAGAGCCTGCGATCTCCAGAGTGAACTCCTTCAAAATTAGATTCTCAGTGACCAAACCCAGTCTACCATCTTTTAAATAAAGGTTGTCAGCCTGGCAATTAACTAGGACTTTATTTCAATACACTACTGACTATAAGTAACTTATTCTACTAACCCGAACCCTAACCTAACAGTCTACTAATACTCTACTAATACTCTAATGAGCGTTAGCTGGCATGTAGTTGCAGTTACTCACAGTTAGTAGAATGTAGAAATAAAGTGTAACCATTAATTATCATAGCTAGTGTCATTGGTGCATTCTTCCCTCTATAGGAGGCAGTGATCGTTCGCTCAGCATGACGGAATGGGACGCTTGTGTTTTAATGAATTAACTGATCTATACGAAATCTTTTGGTTCAATTCCTTTGCGAATATGGCTTGATATTGATAAATGACTCACATTGACATGATTAATAGTGGGCAGATCAGTATTCAGTCTAATTTGACTATAGTGATTATCTTTTCTTTGCAGCTGGCCTGCTGCCTTTAATAGCTACAGAGTAATATTCATGTAATGGAAAGGAAACGCATCATCCTGTCCAGGTCAGGGGTGCGGCGGCCGTGTGCTGCGGGAAGGTGCCCTTGGTCTGGATCGGCCTGGGACGTGTGGTTTCGAGAGGTAGTTATGCTGTTAGATAGAGGAGGTGCTGTGTCAGCGCAGCTGCAGATCAATTGATAGAAAGTGACCAGTTTACAAGGACACATAAATAACCACCATCAGATGTGCACCGACGCTGTGAGGGAATTATTAGCACACACTTTCTGTAACATTCTTAAGATACATTTACTTGAGATGCAAAATTACTTCAGATATGAAATGAAGTGAGTTTATGCTTAAAGTTTATGCTTAAAAATAAGAAAGAAAGAAAAAATCTCTGGACCAATTGGCAAATATTGGCATATACACAACAATCAGGCATATCATTATGACCAGATGAAGTGAATTACACTGACGATCTCTTCATCTCCTGTTAGTGGGTGGGATATGTTAGGCAGCAAGTGAACATGTTGTCCTCAGAGTTGATGTGTTATGGTGCGTTCACACCGGACGCAATTCGCGCGAGTGATTTACATGTTAAGTCAATGCAGAGACGCGAAATGGCATTCTACGGCGCGATTCGCGCGAATGAGGCGGCGAGATTTGCGCGATTCGCGATTGAGGTGGCGCGAATGAGGCGAATTGAGCGTTTTGAACGTGCGATTCGCGGGAATCGCTCAAGTTGAAAAATCTGAACTCTGGCGGATATTTCGCGCCGCGTTAACCAATCACGAGCTTGCTCTAGTAGTGACGCATTTACAAGCGGAGGCAGAAATCCCAACAACAATGGAGGACAAGATTATCGTGGCCGTATGTGGATACCAGGAGCTGTGATCATCCTATCACTACAGGAACAGGAATAAAAGGAATAAAGGAATAAAAAGGATCTTGCTTGGAAGAAAGTGAGTTATTGTGAGCCATTGTGAGCCATTGTGAGCCATTTCACAACGAGACAGGAGCAGAAAAAAAGAGCCAGAGTCAGCGGCAAATGTGAGAAGGACTAGCCGAGGAAAGGCGGGTCTCGCCGGGTAAACGAGCGCGGAATGTCACTGATCGCCTGGATCTCACAACTCCGAAAACGCCAGATAAAATGCTCAAATAGGCACTCTTTTTATAAATTAACCACAGATTTGAGCTTTAAACAACTATATTATCGCCTGAAAAAGTCTTTAAACTACGTTTTGTCACACATTAATAGTAGTATTTTTTACAAAAAAGACGTCAAGTGATCGAGACGAGCTGGCTCATCTAGGCTCATATAGGGCAGAAGCCCATGACGCGAATTCGCGTCTGTTGTGTAGTTGCACATGCGAATTTCACGCGCAAATGAAGCGAGTAAACTCAAAATGTTCAAGCGTACACCTTCGCGCGATAAGCGCAAATTATTCGCGCGAATCGCGTCCGGTGTGAACGCCACATAAGAAGCAGGAAAAATGGGCAAGCGTGAGGATTTGAGCGAGTTTGGCAAGGGCCAGATTGTGACGGCTGGACGACTGGGTCAGAGCATCTCCAAAACTGCAGCTCTTGTGGGGTGTTCCCGGTCTGCAGTGGTCAGTCTCTATCAAAAGTGAAGGACCAGTGGAGAACCGGCCACAGGGTCATGGGCGGCCGAGGCTCATTGATGCCCGTGGGGAGTGAAGGCTGGCCCGTGTGGTCCGATCAAACAGACGAGCTACTGGAGCTCAAACTGCTCAAGAAGTTAATGCTGCTTCTGATAGAAAGGGCTCAGAATACACAGAGCATCTCAGTTTGTTGCGTATGGGGCGGCAAGCCTTCGGTCCTCCATCCATGTGGATGTGACTTTAACACGTCCCACCTACCTAAGCATTGTTGAGACCATGTCCAGCCTCTCATGGAAACGGTATTCCCTGTGGCTGTGGCTCTTTCAGCAGATAATGCGCCGCCACAAAGCACAAATGCTTCAGGAATGGTTTAAGGAGCACAACAACGAGTTTGAGGCGTTGACTCTGCCTCCAAATTCCCCAGATCTCAATCCAATCGAGCATCTGTGGGATGTGCTGAACAAACAAGTCCGATCCATGGAGGCTCTGCCTCACAACTTACAGGACTTAAAGGATCTGCTGCTAACATCTTGGTGCCAGATACCACAGCACACCTTCAAGTCAAGTCAAGTCAACTTTATTTATATAGCGCTTTTAACAATGTAGATTGTCTCAGAGCAGCTTTACAGTGTTAAACAGGAAAATAATGCAGCATAATTTTATTCAGCTGTACAGCCATTTGATGTCATCAGTTCATTTCAATTTCCATACGGTGACAGTGTGGGCTTTAGATCAATAATTAGATCAGTAATTTAGTTTATATGGTTAATTTAGTTTATTAATTAGATTTATTTCGATGTTTAGTTGAAAAATATAGTGTCCCCAACTGAGCACGCCAAGCCAGAGGCAACAGTGGCAAGGAAACCAAAACCCCATCAGGTGACCTAATGGAGAAAAATAAACCTTGGGAGAAACCAGGCTCAGTTGGGGGGCCAGTTCTCCTCTGGCTTCAGGGGTCTAGAGGAGTCCATGTCTCGACGGGTCAGGGCTGTTTTGGCAGCAAAAGGGGGACCAACACAATATTAGGAAGATGGTCATAATGTTATGCCTGATCAGTGTGTGTGTATATATAGGGTGATTTCAGGGTGATTGGACACTTTTTGCCATTGAGATGACTTTGAAAAAGTGTCCCAGTCAACCTGAATTCGCCCTGTATAAAAGAAGAAATATATTTAGAAATAAACGTAATTCAATATTATTTTTCTTACCATATTGGCAGGTAATTTTTCAGAAAAAAAGGAATATCTGATTTCATTTTGCTTCTCTAGTAAATGCATCTTGATTTATGAACGTATGTATGTTTGTTCTGGAAAACAAGACAACAATTGTGCAGTGCAGTGTAAGATCCAACAGTGTTTATCAAATATAATATCCAGCATATGGTTGCTGCTGGTGCTCATATAATAAAAACCAGGCAACTTTAATTTGTGCTTCAATAAAATCGGAGTGAGGCAAACAAAATATATGGATGTTTCTTCAGCTGTGGTCACTGTTGTGTCCCTGTGCTTGATTTTTATTCAAATATATTTTATTTTTTGCAGACCTTAACCCTTAAATGCATACCTCGGGTCTTTAGTGACCCGGGACGTCATTCAGTACCCTCATTTAGACATCAACCTTCTTAGTATTCCTCAATCAATTCTTATAAAGAAACAATATTTTTTTTATGAAAGAATACCTGTTTTTCCATTCATTTTTTGTAAAACATTATATAGGGTCGCTAACGGCCCGAGGTGTGTAAGAGTGCAAGTATATTTTTTTCTGCCCAACAATAATTGAATCTTTGATGACTGAATAAGTGCAATTCACCTTTATTCCACAATGTGAAAATATTGATTTTGAAGATGTTGAAAATTATAGTTTTGAGAAGGTGAATATGAGATAGATGCTGAATGTACTGGGAAATGAGCTCTGATGAGGACAGTGAGGATGGTATAAAATATCTGCTCAAACTGAACCCTTACAAGCTCAAAAAGGGAACAAAATATGCTTTATTATATTCTCCTGTAAGTGTTACTATAATATCAGGAGGCAGAGATCCATCCGCATTAGATATATAGCCGGGTCGCTAAAGACATGAATATGCATTAATGATTGGTTGACAACAGAGTAACAGAGCTAACCAATCTCTGTGTAAAAATAAAATAATGATGCTCTGTCTTTCTAAAGTCATTTTACCTCCTGTGATGTGGCTCCAAATCTCCTCTATAAAACAGTAAATATACATCTGTGACTTTTAATATTTGGGCTTTCACCACTATTTATATTTGTCTTTCTTTATTTTAACAATATAAACAAATTTAGCCAGGGAAGTTTCTGAAGTTGGACATGGAATGACCCGAATGTGTTCAGCATTCTGCAACAAATATTATCGGATTTTCAAGACTATTTCAAGTCGTGAAGTGAGCAGGATATAATCAAATTTAACGCAAGACATCGGCAGGCATGTGTCTCTCGGGTTATTTTCATGTTACCTCACGTAAACCTCACTCCAGACAATGACGATGACCAAGAGTCTGGTCTTCCTATGTGGAGTAGTGTGTCAAGATAACACAAGTATAAATCCTTTAGCTCAAACGTGTTCATGTTTCTTCTGAGACTAGACATGACTTTCTTTTCCTCACCAGAATTGACCGATTTCAAAACACGGCATCATGAAGCTTTGAAGCGTTATGAATCAGTGAGTCGATTCATGATTCGGATCGTGTGTCAAACTGCTGAAATACGAGACTTTGGCGATCCAAACCGCTGAATCGACTCACTGATTCATAACGCTTCAAACCGCTGAATCGACTCACTGATTCATAACGCTTCAAACCGCTGAATCAACTCACTGATTCATAACGCTTCAAACCGCTGAATCAACTCACTGATTCATAACGCTTCAAACCGCTGAATCGACTCACTGATTCATAACGCTTCAAACCGCTGAATCAACTCACTGATTCATAATGCTTCAAACCGCTGAATCGACTCACTGATTCATAACACTTCAAACCGCTGAATCGACTCACTGATTCATAACGCTTCAAACCGCTGAATCGACTCACTGATTCATAACGCTTCAAACCGCTGAATCGACTCACTGACTCATAACACTTCAAACCGCTGAATCGACTCACTGATTCATAACGCTTCAAACCGCTGAATCGACTCACTGACTCATAACACTTCAAACCGCTGAATCGACTCACTGATTCATAACGCTTCAAACCGCTGAATCGACTCACTGATTCATAATGCTTCAAACCGCTGAATTGACTCACTGACTCATAACACTTCAAATCGCTGAATCGACTCACTGATTCATAACGCTTCAAAGCTTCATGATGCTGTGTTCTG
Organism: Romanogobio albipinnatus; assembly: GCA_023566225.1. Lineage (NCBI taxonomy): Eukaryota > Metazoa > Chordata > Actinopteri > Cypriniformes > Gobionidae > Romanogobio > Romanogobio albipinnatus. Next base: position 3,030,339 of record CM042255.1, read on the forward strand.
AAATCGGTCATCACAGGGAAACTGCTTTGCGCGTCTTTTGCTGTTATTTTTGTTGGCCAATGGGAGTTTGCGCTTCATCATGGTTTCACTGATATCTATGGTTTCTCCACGGGGTTTGCAGCTTTTTGATGACGTTCGCGTTGGGTAATTGCGTCACTTCAAAACGTTCCCATGGCAACAGGCGGAAGTGGCGGCTCTTGTGTGAAGTAAACAAACATTTTTCAACTTTCTGCTAATATATATATGTGACTTTTTAGCAAAAAAAATGCGGGGATTATGAAATCATGCTAGCCCCGCATATTTTGCACACGGAAATGGGCAATTTATGCTGCAAAAGTGCGGCGTATTTGAAAAAATGCGGCCCCCGCATAAATATGTGGACTTTGGCTGATTATGCATTAAATCATGCGATCGCATAATCACGTTTTTCTGGAGGGACTGTCATTTGTTTCATTTCAAGATCTGAGGTGAAATATCCTTTGTTGCTTCTAGTACGACTCCGTTTCGAAGCTGAGCACTAAATGATATTCAGAGTCACATGAGACGCTTTTAACATTAAATAAAGCACATAAACGTTACCTGAGATCATGTTTTGTGTTGTTGTTCCAGCGGCGGTTAGGACAAAAACTCTCATTAACATGGAAAAGACGCCTTTTATCACGTGTCACGGCATGTAGTTAGGACACGTGTCATCCTCGTCCCAGACCCAGACAAGTATTTTACCACCAAGCTTGTTTCTTACTTGACTGGAAAATCGTTAGTTCTTGTTTTAAGAATGAAAAGTTTTAAGGGGAAAGGAAACAAATCAATACATTTGTGGCATTGATGTTTGAAGAAAAACCTCACTAGGACCAAAGTTTCAGAAAAACGCTGTCTGATGAACATGTGAACGTGTTGTAGCTTGACAAATAGGCCGGTCACCACAGCTTTGTACAACAACTAGTCTTTCACTACAGTAACTACTCATTTCAGTGTGTTTGTCTTTGTTGATTCATTCCTCTACACCTGCTGGAGTAAAATGCTCTACACACCACCCGCACGCCGCTAACAGATGGAGCGGGAATCGGACGATCAATAAAGTGTTATCAGGCCGCGCAGTGAGTCCAGCGCTGGCTTTGTGTTGGTGTGTTTACATCTGAAATCTTTAGAACACTCAACCTGTCACACACACACACTTCGCCTCAGTCACGGTCCTTGAGTTGTAGCTCATCACTCTTTCTCTCTGTGATTCACTTTGACTTTTGACCTTGCTCCTTTTTGGAAGTCATGTTTCATCCAAGACATTTAGCAGAGCGGACTTGTAAGAAGTGTGATGGATGTTGGCTTTCAGAAACCTTCTGTTCGCTTCATATTCAAGATTGCATTGTTCTCTGATTATTGCGGAAGTTCGTGCATCACAGTTCTTAGCAAAAGAGATCAGATTATTCATGACATATGAGCGATGAGTCTGATATCAGTGCAGGAACAGCTTCATGAAAACAGCACAAACATGGGCGTTATAAATCTGTCCGTTTATAGACCTTGTAAAACAGCTGATAGATGACCACTAACGCTCTCTCGTGATTGTTTGCTTTGGTGAATTGCTGATGAATTTATAAGAAGTGCATTTGATTGTGTACGGCTTCATTGGGTTTAGATGGAGTTTCATGCTTACTATTTCATACAAATCTTCCCTTTCATATGAATCAAACTGCTGAGGTTGGAAGGCCTGTGACGGTGTGACTTCACCTCGGATTAATTGTGTATTATTAAGGCAAGTTGCGATGTTGCTTTACCAAGAGTGATAGCTGTATTTAAATATGAGCGTTGATGAATGTACCACTTCATGTGTGAATTAAGTTATTGCCAAGCTTCTCTGTCATAAGCTACAAAAATTCGTTCCAACAGTTTCAATGTAAATGTAAATGTAATGTTTACAATGTAAACCCCATTTTTTCATACTGCATATTTTTTCGGACTTTGTTTTTTGTATTAAAACTATGGTAAATAGTAGTAAAATGTACCAATGATCACATTTAAAAATATAGCAATTATCGGAGCCAAGCACAAAAAGGAACAATGAGACATGCCAACAAATTCGTTGTGTTACTCGAGAATGGTTTGGTCAATCTAAAAGTTTCTGTCAGGATGGTCTGAAGATGATCTGAGCCAATTTTGGTTAATATTGGGATTTGGAAAAAGAAGGTTTTCAAAAAAATTCAAAATGGTGGACAGCAAGTTAAAGCAAATATGACACAATTGGTATCGTTGTTCTCGGCATGACCATTAGGGTTCATTCATTAGAATAGGCTAAATTAATCAAAAGCTATTCACACTTTTTGAGACCCTTTTTGAGTACCTTCAGGACATGGCCCCGATGACATACTGAGTTTCGTAACAATTTGTTAATGCGTTCATAAAATACAGCCTTTTAGGACAAAATTCAAAATGGCCAACACTCATAAAAGTCAATATTGGAACCTCTGCATGACACACTGAATCAGAAGGGACCAGTTTTATTATTTTTGGGCAAACCATTCAGAAGTTATAGTCAAAAATAGCCATTTTTCATATCTTCGGACCAGTTGGTGGCGCTGTGCTGAAACGCTGCACATAGCATCTGGTCATGCTTGCGATGACATACCAAATTTGGTCTGAATACGCTAAAACTTTGCGGAGATATTGCCTTGCGTCCAATTTGGCACGTTCTTCGTCACATTCGTTCACGAGTTATTCGAGAACGGTTGGGTTTATCAAAACGTTTTGCCGGCATGGTCTGAAGATGATCTGGTTAAATTTTCATGAAAATTGAACAAACCGTCTAGGAGGAGTTTGAAAAAGTCATTTTTTTGGGTGGGAACAATTTCACACCGGACATTTTCATAACACTCTTTCAGTGAGGCAAATTTCACAACGTTTTACCATACGGTTCTATGGGCTGCCATAGACTCCCATAGCGGAAGAAGAAGAAGAAGAAGAAGAAGAACGGATACAATAGGTGCACCATTTGGTGCTTGGCCCCTAAATAAACACTTTTTGGCATATCATATAAATAACCTGTAGACTGAATTATATAACAATTAGGCTATCCATCTCATAGTGAAAACCATGTAGCCTACCAAAATTTGATTAACAGTGAAAAATATGAAATCTGGGTACCATCTTACGTTTTAAAATCATGTAGGGAAGAAGTTTGGTCCCGTCAGCGCGGCACACAAACATGACAGTCACACGGCTCTTAGACGGTAAGCTATTCTTTGACTGTTAGCGTTTTTAACACCTGAAAGTCCGCATCAAGGTCCGAACCGAAGTTCATGTTTCGATACATTTTATACATTCGTTAAGTTTTGGTTTGGTTTCGCATTGCAATTATGCGAACGCACTAAATAACTGTACATGACATACTCGCGTCCTGTCGTCATCATCTATGTGAGCGCATAGATGCGCATTGCTTGACTATTTCTTTTTTTTTCCAATTGTTTCGTTTAAAAGTGGACATTTCAATCTTTCTATACACATATTTCTCATGTCTGTGAGGCGGAGTTTGGGTGTATTTATGAGACGTGTTGAAGAGCAATCGTGATCGCGCCGGCGCCTCCATGTCACGATTGTTGTCTGCTATAGCCTATTTGCTTCTTATTTATTAAATCCAGGCAATTGGCTGATGAAACATTGATTACAATTAAGATATGATTTATACAAAACAAAATTCACTTTAAAGAAAGGCTTTCTACAAAAAAACCTTAATGAAGTGGTCAAAATAATTTCTGACCTTCTGTCTTCTGACATATTGCGCATCTTTACACTTTTCATAATCAATATAGCCGAGATGAAATTTAAAAATAACATTATAATATTTAAACATAAACAGGAACTTCCTGTAAATGATCTGAAAGTTCAAACCATACAGAAAATGCTTTCACACTAGAAACGAACCGAACCTTTGTTTGATCTGGACCGAGTTTACCTCTTTTCGTCTGACCAAATTTTGTCTGTTTGGTCCGGGGGAGGTTTCACACCTGTAATTTTGATTCAGATCAAACTGAAAAGTCTCAAAATCCGGACCAAACAAGGTAGGTGTGAAAGAGCCCTAAGACTTCTAACATTACACTCTGACACACCACAGTTCTGGGCACACTCGTTTTACACATATATGGCGCCACCTATTGTTGCGGGTGTATTATTGACATGTAAAAGTCTAGACCCTGAATATAAGACGAACCCGTTTTTTCAGATGTATTTCTAAGAAGAAAAAATGCGGTATTATCAATTGACAATAACTACGAAACTGCCTTATTTCTTTAAATTCCATAATTTACTGTATGTTATTTGAACATTACATATTGAACTATTTTAGTGAAAAGCCTGTTTCGGTACGGCCAGACGTTCACATTCGCACATTGCCACTAGTGAACAGTGCACATTGCTTGACTATTTATTTTAATTTCGAAGTGTTTAGTTTAAAAGTGGACATTTTAATCTTTCTATTTGGCTGATGAAACATTGATTAAAATTAAGATAAAATTAAGATAAAATGTATAACAAAACGAAATTCACTTTAAAGAAATGCTTTCTACAAAACGTAATGAAGTGGTCAAAATCATTTTTGACCGTCTGTCTTCTGACATATTGCACATCTTTTCACTTTTCATAATCAATATAGCCGAGATGACATTTAAAAATAACATTATAATATTTAAAAATAAACAGGAACTTCTTATAAATGGTCTGAAAGTCTGAACCATACAGAAAATGCTTTCACACTAGAAACGAACCAATTGTTAATTGTCATATTATCCATGTTATCAATTTGCAATAATTACGAAACTACCTTATTTATTTAAATTCCATAATTTACTGTATGTGATTTGAACTTTGCCTCAAAATAACTATTCTAGTAAAAAGTCTGTTTCGGTACGGCCAGACGTTCACATTCGCGTACTCATCTAAAGTGTGTTTCAGATGTAAGAAAAGGAGTGTGGCTAATTGAAATGAAGGACTGAGAGTGTTCTGTTTACTCATTCTTCTGTTCTCTTTGAGTGGCTGAAGAAGAGTTATTTGAGGAAAACTCTCAAAAACATGAACGTTCTGCTCGTACTTTTGACAGGGAAGCAGGGTGGATGATAACAGAGTTAAAGCAGCACATGCTCGGACTGCGGCGGCATTGATATTCAGACATCTCCTGTGCTGTCAAGAGCATTCTGCCATCACCGGTCTCACGGAGAGATTCAAGCATGACATGCTGCCTTACAATCACATTCATCTGCTTCACAATAAATGCAATATCCCTCAAGGCTAGATGACGAGCAAAATCAGGTTTCTGTATTTACCTGTCACAGCGTATTTGAGAAGGGCAGGGTCATGTGACCAGGATATCCACACCACAACCGCATCTGACATTCATGCCACAAAACAGATATTTATTGATGTTTGAAAGTGTTGGAGTAAGTTTTACTCACAAAATTCAATGTTACTTGCCGTTTCTATGTAATTGTTTATGAAATTTACTAGCCATTTCTGAGTGAAAATTGTTTCTACACAGTTTTTAAATGCTTGAATTCCCCTCTTTCAAATCAGTCAGCTGCGTCTTACTGACTTACTCATCCAAAACAACAGAAATAGCACTGCACCTTGAGTATTCAAATCAAGTCATTGTCATTCATTTCCGCACAAACATGCCTTCTTTATGTAAATTAGACTCATTATAGACTGCTATTTATTCACAAAACTCAATGTTATTTGTCTGAGTAACTGAGCATTTATCTGAGAGGGATGTTTGTGTGCACTTTCAGAAGCAGCAGATAATGGAGAAGAGCGCCATAACCGGGCATTTATTTTAAAGAGATTATTCAGGTGATTTTGTAGGTGCGTTTGCACCGCTGCCTGATCTGCATATTCATTTAGTGAATCAGGTGCTAAACCGTCGCAAATAATTGTGCATGCAAATAATTACTTAACTTTACTAAGCAATCAGACGCACATTTCCCTGTCACTCTCAGGTCCCATGAAAGTTCTTTGGTAATTAAAGCGACTGGATGCCCCCCTGGATGACTGAATGAATGCTTTAAAGGGAATATTTGTTTCTTAAAATATAAATAACCATTTTTGGATGTTTAAAAGGGATGGTTCACCCAAAAATGAAAATGCTGTCATCATTTACTCACCCTCAAGTTGTTCCAAACCTGTATGAGTTCCTCTGCTGAACACGAAAGAAGATATTTTGAAGAATGTCTGAAACAGTTCCTGGTTCCCATTGGCGTCCGTTGGTTGTTGTTGATTACAAACGTTCTCCAAAATAGGGGTGTGCAATATTGACAAAAAAAAAACAGTACCTCAATATTTTCTGGGATTTTATCTATAACAATAATTAGTGTTTTTGTTGGTACTTTGTCGTGGTCATCTGACTCCTAAAGTTTATGATATTCTTCATATTCTGTGGTGGTCAGTTCACAGCATTGGCAGAAATCCCCTTTTCCAATGATTTGTACCTTTTATGGGCATTTCACCATTATAAAGGCATTTGTTTTATCATCTTTTGTGTCAAATTCTTACATTTAATCAATAAATTCTGTTGGAATAATAAGACACACTTGGGCAAATTAAATCGGTATCAACTAAATTCATCTTTGCAGTGCAGAGAAGCTCATCTGAAGTGGATTTACATCATTTACACATTGTTTAATGAGCTCAGAGGGACAGGAAGGAGTTTAACCTGCTGTTACACATGCAGAAATAATGTGCTGATGTTTTACAAATAAAACGTTGAATATTGATATTAGAAATGATTTTGAAAAAGGAAAAGATGCAATAAATGTTCAATTAAAGCTGCCAGTAGGTGGCAGAAAATCAGGGTTAATGAGTCATTGAGATTCAACCGATTCATTCTAACGGCTGATTCATTCAGCAACAAAGCATTTGACTGCTAAATGAGTGAGTCATTGAGTCATTCTTTTAACTGATTCATTCTAAAGGCTGATTCATTCAGGAACGAAGCATTTGACTGTCTTAATGAGTGAGTCATTGAATTATTCATTCAACCAACTCATTCAAAAGGCTGATTCATTCAGGAACGAAGCATTTGACTGTCTTAATGAGTGTGTCACTGAATCATTCATTCAACCGATTCATTCTAATGGCTGATTCATTCAGGAACGAAGCATTTGACTGTCTTAATGAGTGAGTCATTGAATCATTCACTCAGCCGATTCATTCTAAAGGCTGATTCACTCAGGAACGAAGCATTTGAGTGTCTTAATGAGCGAGTCATTGAATCATTCACTCAGCTGATTCATTCTAAAGGCTGATTCATTCAGGAACGAAGCATTTGACTGTCTTAATGAGTGAGTCATTGAATCATTCACTCAACCAATTCATTCTTACTGCTGATTCATTCAGGAACGAAGCATTTGACTGTCTTAATGAGTGAGTCATTGAGTCATTCTTTTAACTGATTCATTCTAACGGCTGATTCATTCAGGAACAAAGCATTTGAGTGTCTTAATGAGTGAGTCATTGAATCATTCACTCAGCCGATTCATTCTAAAGGCTGATTCATTCAAGAAAAAAGCATTTGAGTGTCTTAATGAGCGAGTCATTTAATCATTCACTCAGCCGATTCATTCTAAAGGCTGATTCATTCAGGAACAAAGCATTTGACTGTCTTAATGAGTGAGTCATTGAATCATTCACTCAACCAATTCATTCTCACTGCTGATTCATTCAGGAACGAAGCATTTGACTGTCTTAAAGGGATAGTTCCCCCAAAAATGAAAATTCTGTCATAATTTACTCACCCTCAAGTTGTTCCAAACCTGCATTAGTTTCTTTGTTCTGCTGAACACAAAAGAAGATATTTAGAAAAATGTTTGTAACCAAGCAGAGAGAGAAACCATTGACTACCATAGTAGGGAAAAAAATACTATGGTAGTCAATGGTTGCTCTAACTGCTTTGTTACAAACATTCTTCTAAATATCTTCTTTTGTGTTCAGCAGAACAAAGAAACTCATACAGGTTTGGAACAACTTGAGGGTGAGTAAATGATGCTGTCAAAAATTTTCATTTTTGGGTGAACTATCCCTTTAATGAGTGAGTCATTGAATCATTCATTCAACCGATTAATTCATTCAGTAATAAAACACCACTGTGTGTTGCTCAGAGACACAAAACAGTCCTGTAGCTTTGTTTGGAACTATTTCAACTGGTGAAATGGAGCAAAAATAGACAATATTGTGTCTAAAATGCAAGTAAAGTCTTGTTTATTGAACTGTTGTATAAAATCAATGGTCCCAAAAGGCAGCCTAAACACTCGCGGTCTTCCTATGAGTCTGAAAGTGACATAACGCCGCTTTGACTGTCGGGAAGGAGTCCGCTGCGGAGCTCGCATAAGTGCTGGCTCGACAAAAGTGCGCATCAAGGGCACCCTTCTGAGACCTAAAATGACAAATGGGACACCCCACAGTCTCGTGGACTTAACGGACATGTGCACGGGGCGGCCATTGTAAGTCCACTAGACCGAAAGTGCACATGAAGTGTGCCAATATCACATTTGTAATCATGCTGATATTTGGAGAAAAACGACTCTTTGTGTGATATTGATGAAGTATATTAAATGATATAAATATAAAGACATACAGAGATATTTTTGCCCCTTATCTTGAATATTGAGGGCATTATAAATGCATTTTAATAGAGTAAATCACGCAATGAAAGTGTGCTCTCTAAATGCTTAAGTGCACTAGTCTAACCTATAGACTACATGCATGCGTGTTCAGCAGAAGAAAGAAACTCGTATAGTTCTGGAATAATTTGAGGGCGAGTAAATGATAAGAGAATTGTCATTTTTTGGTTGAACTATACATTTAAAGAACCCTTTCCCACTTTCACCATCAATGCCAATGAAGAACCTCTATATACTCTCACAGTATATCCATGCAACATTTGAGAAACTTAACAAGCGGACTTCTTTTCTGCCAGAACTTTTCGATGAATGTGCCCTGGAGGTTGGAGGGGTGGTCTGCGGTTAATGTCAGAACGGACGCTGTTCATAAGATGTGAGCTTTCAAGGATTACACCACTGTTGCTCTTGTCTGCGCAACTCTCTTTGAAAGGAATCAATTAGTCACATTTACTTGATGACAATGGGACGAGATCCATAGCAATCCACAGCAGGCGAACAATACGTCCAAACATTCCCTCTGTGATTCCCCAGGTGATCCATATGTGTAAGCATCTGTCATCCCGGCCCAGAGTGATTGCTGACTGAGTCGGACAAGCAATAGTTTGCCGCTTCTTAACAGTCCCAAGAACGGCCGCAATAAAGAAAGGCATTAGCGGCTTGGCAGAGTTCGAGAGCTTTCGGTGGAACCTTTAAGACTCGTGTATCACCATTGTCTCGCTGCCCACATTGAATGGATTACAAATCAACTCTTTAGCTTCTTAAGTAAATCACAGCGGAGTGCAGTTGGGAATTGTCAGCGAGCGCATGCCGCGATTGCAAAGTGGATGACGCCTCTGCAGAATCGCTAATAGTGCTGTAAAAGGGGCATTTGTGTTTCGGACCAGATTGTTTCAACTTGGAGCAGAGAAAGAGTTCAGAAAGACGGTCGGACAGCAGGCGTCCGAAGAAGAGCAAATCATTTTCACAAAAGCAGAGCTCAGCTAAGCGCCTAATCTTCAATGCTCAGGGAATACAAATGATCTGGTAATCGTCTGCAACCTTGACACGGAGGAGGAAGGTCACGGTGTTGCCGTTGCTTTATGAAGGTGCAGTAAATAATTAGTAAACCAAAATGACATGGGCCGGGCTCCTCATATTCTTTTGATGTTGATCAGATTTCACTATGTCTAGCCAGGCAAACATCACTATTACTGCAAGCCACACTCATCCAGAGACTATTAAACTGACTGGAACTAATCGATTTGAATACACACCTTCCAGCCAATCGGGTGTTCAAACAGACCATGGCATTAAACCATATACAGTTGCAAGAAAAAGTATGTGAACCGCTTGCAGAATCTGTGAAAATGTGAATCATTTTAACACAATAAGAGAGATCATACAAAATGCATGTTCGTTTTTATTTAGTACCGTCCTGAATAAGACATCCACAAGACTACGTTCAAAAGTTTATGAACCCTTCTTAATCCTGTGTGTCAAATTCTTCAGTTTTCCAGCATATTTTGCATATTTGAACCCTTTCCAGCAATGACTGTGTGATTTTGAGATCTGAGGACGATTGAGGGACTCAAACACAACTATTAAAACATATTGAAACGTTCACTGATGCTCCAGAAGGAAACACGACGCATTAAGAGCCGGGGGTGAAAACTTTTGCACAGGATGAAGATGTCCAAATTGTTCTTATTTTGTTTAAATATCAGTTTTTTTTTCATTAAGTACTGCCTTTTGAAAGCAACAGAAGATACTTACATGTTTCCCGGAAGACAATTATCTTGATTATTCAAATTCAATAAGTTTTCACCCCCCGGCTCTCAATGTGTCGTGTTTCCTTCTGGAGCATCAGAGAATGTGTGAAGCTTTTTTAATAGTTGTGTTTGAGTCCCTCAATCGTCCTCAGATCTCAAAATCACACAGTCACTGCTGCAAAAGATGCTGGAAAACTGAAGAATCTGCGGGAGCTGGATGGTTTTTTCTGAAGAACTGCATAGTTTTCTTTTTATGAATAAAATATAAATTAACCTTTATTAAAGTTACAAAAGTTATTAAGCCAAGAGCATGGAGTGATTTTCTCTTTGTCTTTTGTTGTTTGATTAATAATAGTGACACAGACGACAGAAGGAATATTAGGCTGCTGTCTCTTTAAGAGCGAATGCACGGATCCAATATACTGATTCTTTCTTAACTGTTTATGTTCACGTAGGACAAAACTGACTGTGTTTATGAGGATATTTTGCTTTAAATTTCTGTGTATTTGTCCATTAGAGTGCAAGAAGAAGCGGAAGAGTATTTGGGCACTATATGTATATATGCGGCTTTCTGTGTGCGCACATTAAAGGTTCAGTGTGTACATTTAAACGTTTTTGAATTGCATCGCTCACCCTTCCCTTTCGAAGCACATAGAGAAGCTACGGTGGCCGACACAGGACAAAGATGTGGTCGTCTGAGACAGCAGAGAGTAGCTAGCGCTCTGTAGAGAAGTTTGTCCCTTTAGGGCTACTGTAGAAACATGGCGGTGCAAAATGGCGGCTTCACTGTTAGGAGACCCGCGGTGTGTGTAGATAGAAACGGTCATAAAAACATAATGGCTCATTATGTAAGGTCTTAATACACCACTATATTATATTGCATTACTGTCAATACAGCCTCATGAATATTACACACCGCACCTTTAAAACACACAGACAGGAATTGATAAGTGGAATCTGAATGCATGTGTGTCTTATTGAATCTACAGTTCTTGGAAATTTGGAACCGGTTCTAAAATGGAACCTGTTCTCGATACCCAACCCTAATCGCAGTAATTTTTGCTGGAAATGTGTTATTATACGGCATAATCATGTAGTAATGTCCATGATAATTGAGTAATGCTGTGGTTAGACTGAAAGATCTCATCTGTGCACAGTTTATTTTCATGCTTGGTGCTGCATAATCTCTGCCAGTCGACTCGTTCTATTGCCTCATGGTGAGTACCGTCATACGGCCAGCCTTAACTGCGTGTGTTGAACAGAGCAGCCAGCAGCGATCCGGGTTTGATGCCACTCCAGCGGTCTCGGTCAGTGGTCCAGAATTAATTGGGAATCATTTCCTACCTACCAGCTGTCGCCCAGAGAAAGTACTAAAACTGGCATGGACGATGCACAGGCGCAGAATCGGGCGAGTGACCCCACCAGGAGATTTCCTCTGCTGCGTTCCTGCGGCTCTGGAAAGAGCGATCCAGACCACAGCAGCTTTTCCCAGTGCCAACTCAGGGAATCGGTGGGGAGCGGGTTTATAGACTTGGCCAGAGAAAGTTTAACATAATCTCTGGGATAGTGTGAACCGCACACTGCTTTACAAACATGCTCGTCTTTGTTTTACTACGTTCAGAGCATATATAAACTCGTTTTGCATTCATAACGTGAGATCAAAACAGGATAATTAGAAACAAATATTGATTTGATCAATCTGCAATTGACTGAATGATGAAAATTGACAGGTGATGAAAAATTAAGAGGGATCGATGATGTCAGAAAAGAAACCTTGATGAATCGATGTTGATTTTAACTTTGAGCCTTCTCTCTCTCTCTCTCTCTCTCTCCAGATGACGGGCCATGCAGGAGGACGTACTGTGGCCGGGGGCGGGAGTGTGTGGTCAGGAATGTAACGGGCCGTGTCGAGTGTGTGTGCCAGGAAAGGTGCCATGCTTCGTTTGTTCCCGTGTGTGGCTCTGACGGGCGTTTCTATGAGAACCACTGCGAGCTGTACCGCACCGCTTGCCTGCAGCGGAGGAGAATCTATGTGGTCCACAGCAAAGACTGCTTTTTCAAAGGTGAGATGCATGATCCTCACTCTAGTGCAACTGTCCAATACTCATGTATGTTTAAATGGCGGTCAATTCGTTTCAAAAGAGATGTTCTGAGCTCAATACAAATGTATCTCTATTAACAGCACCTGTGACCTACATTTAAGGAAGAATGGAACTATTGAAACCACATATACGCCAATATCTTATTCTCTGGGTGGCCTTATAAATGTGTTAAGATGAACTTTTATAGGTAGATTAATCCTAAAGTGCTTCTCCAGATGTCCCCTTTCATGCAGTGTGTAATTGAGCTGTTTGTGAATGTAAAAAGTCTGTGTTTGTGAAAGTTTCAAAGGTCAAAGTGCAGATAAATGGACTTTATCTGACTTATTGTCTTGTGTTTGTTAGACATTTGACAAGTCCGATCACAGCGAACATTCAAACTGGTCTTCTGATCCATTCATGTATCGCTATGAAACAGCTTCACAAACAGTCTTTTCAACCACAACATATCTTACAATTATTCAGATTATCACAGAAGTAACAGGATAAAAGTTGATTTTGGATATAAACACTGATGTCTACGGTAGCGATTAAAATAGAATAAATCACTTTTCGAAAGTAACTTGATGCTGATTCATCTAGTAATGAAACAAGTGAAGTCTTTATGAGTGAGTCATTGAATCATTCACCCAAGAGATTCATTCAAAAACACTGATTCATCCAGTAATGAAACAAGTGAAGTCTTTATGAGTGAGTTATTGAATCATTCACTCAAGAGATTCATTCAAAAACACTGATTCTTCCAGTAATGAAACAAGTGAAGTCTTTATGAGTGAGTCACTGAATCATTCACTCAAGAGATTCATTCAAAAACACTGATTCATCCAGTAATGAAACAAGTGAAGTCTTTATGAGTGAGTCACTGAATCATTCATTCAAGAGATTCATTCAAAAACACTGATTCATCCAGTAATGAAGCAAGTGAAGTCTTTATGAGTGACACTGAATCATTCATTCAAGAGATTCATTCAAAAACACTGATTCATCCAGTAATGAAGCAAGTGAAGTCATTGAATCATTCATACAAACCATTTAAAAAAAAAAAAATTCTAATGAATTAAGATTTTTGGCAGCACTTAATATTTTGTCAGAACCTCTAGTAAATGACGTTATTATATTTTGTTGTCTGTTCAGAACCATGGGTGAATCGTGATCTCTGTTTGAAAAAAAAAAAAAAAACGTGATTCTCGCTTTATCCAGAGTCTATATCCAGAATGTTGTCGATAAGTCTAAAAGACGCTGTTTTCTGCTGCCAAGGCAAATCCACTTTGATGCGCATCCATAAATGTGCTCAGATTGATACATCCGCCATCGTTACCGTCCACATCACTGTGCATCAAGGGTAGCTGAAATTAAGATATGCTAATGTTTGGTTTCCTGCATGCACTGTAAGCAGACCAATCACAACAGACTGGGCCATCTGACCAATCAGAGCAGGCTCTGAATGAGAAAAGGGCTGAAGCTGCAATGTGGACAGAACAAAAGGAATCTTTAAAAAGGCATAATATGGGCACTTTAAATATATACATGGTATCAGTAAAAAGTAATAAAACATGCATCATAGCTCAAGCTGTGAGATTCATCTCCATAAATATGCAGATATGCGTATATACATACCCTGCTGAAATATCCAGAATAAAGTGTGTTTTGCATGCTGGGACCAGCATGAGGAGTGGGAGTGGCTCCACCAGCTCAGTTTCGATTGAGGACAGCGTGACTCTGCTAGACCAGCACTATATGAGCTCAAACCAGCATGAACCAGCCTGGAATTCAAGCTGGTTTTTCAGCAGGGTAGCTGGAGGTCTTTGGGGCAGCTGGAAGATTTCAAAGCCAAAACATCTAATCCAGCACGGCTTGTTTTCTGAGAATCTTGAGATTTGTTTTTCTTACCATGTCATGTGATCATCTGTAGTCTGCACATAAGATGTGACATGTATCCATAAGCTGTAGTTTTTGATCTGTGTGGGGAATATGCCTCGTGATAAGACGGTCAGGGTTTATGGTCTCTAACTAAAGGAAGGTCAATCTAAAGCACAAGATGCACTTGACAACGTTCCACCTCATAAATAATAATAAAGCATTGTGCCTTTGTGCACGGCGGAGGCGTGCGGTCTGAGGAGATCCAGCAGTTTGAGCTATAAAGTATTTCACATCAAGAAGGGAAAGAATAACGTCGACAAACATTGCTAGGAGATGAGCTTTAATCCACTTACAGAGGGCGATGCTCGCGTAAGCAACGTCATGTTGAATGTCACGGTGGACTCGCAAATTTATTCCAGCATGTGTAACCTGAAGGAAAGGAGTCTTAGGTGCGTGTGTGTGGAGGAATTCACACACTATGCCATGTGTCAGGAGTTGTCCTGCATGGGTTTATGGTGATTTTTTAATCCTGAAGGTTAAATTCAGTTTTTTCCACTTTTTTAGCTCAGAGCTTTATGAATTCTCTGTTATATCTTTAGTTTTAAGTGTCAGTTTTGAAGTTAGGGTGAATTGCAAAATGATTGTGAGTAGCAGCTGAGAGTTTGATGAGAAATGTTTGAGTTCATAAGCAGATCTCTGACCTCTGATGGCAGTCTTCTTGTGTCTTAAAGTCTGTACCCGAACCGAATCACTTCTTAGCCAGTCTTTATGAGTGAGTCACTGAATCATTCATTCAAGAGATTTGTTCAAAAATGCTGATTCATCCAGTAATGAAGCAAGCGAAGTCTTTATGAGTGAGTCATTGAATCATTCACTCAAGAGATTCGATCAAAAACACTGATTCATCCAGTAATGAAACAAGTGAAGTCTTTATGAGTGAGTCATTGGATCATTCACTCAAGAGATTTGATCAAAAACACTGATTCATCCAGTAATGAAACAATTGAAGTGTTTATGAGTGAGTCACTGAATCATTAATTCAAGAGATTCATTCAAAAATGCTGATTCATCCAGTAATGAAACAAGTGAAGTCTTTATGAGTGAGTCATTGAATCATTCACTCAAGAGATTTGATCAAAAACACTGATTCATCCAGTAATGAAACAAGTGAAGTCTTTATGAGTGAGTCATTGAATAATTAATTCAAGAAATTTGTTCAAAAATGCTGATTCACCCAGTAATGAAACAAGTGAAGTCTTTATTAGTGAGTCATTGAATCATTCACTCAAGAGATTTGATCAAAAACACTGATTCATCCAGTAATGAAACAAGTTAAGTCTTTATGAGTGAGTCATTGAATCATTCACTCAAGAGATTTGATCAAAAACACTGATTCATCCAGTAATGAAACAAGTGAAGTCTTTATGAGTGAGTCATTGGATCATTCACTCAAGAGATTTGATCAAAAACACTGATTCATCCAGTAATGAAACAATTGAAGTGTTTATGAGTGAGTCACTGAATCATTAATTCAAGAGATTCATTCAAAAATGCTGATTCATCCAGTAATGAAACAAGTGAAGTCTTTATGAGTGAGTCATTGAATCATTCACTCAAGAGATTTGATCAAAAACACTGATTCATCCAGTAATGAAACAAGTGAAGTCTTTATGAGTGAGTCATTGAATAATTAATTCAAGAAATTTGTTCAAAAATGCTGATTCACCCAGTAATGAAACAAGTTAAGTCTTTATTAGTGAGTCATTGAATCATTCACTCAAGAGATTTGATCAAAAACACTGATTCATCCAGTAATGAAACAAGTTAAGTCTTTATGAGTGAGTCATTGAATCATTCACTCAAGAGATTTGATCAAAAACACTGATTCATCCAGTAATGAAACAAGTGAAGTCTTTATGAGTGAGTCATTGAATAATTCATTCAAGAAATTTGTTCAAAAATGCTGATTCATTCAGTAATGAAACAAGTGAAGTCTTTATGAGTGAGTCATTGAATCATTCACTCAAGAGATTCGATCAAAAACACTGATTCATCCAGTAATGAAACAAGTGAAGTCTTTATGAGTGAGTAATTGAATAATTAATTCAAGAAATTTGTTCAAAAATGCTGATTCACCCAGTAATGAAACAAGTGAAGTCTTTATTAGTGAGTCATTGAATCATTCACTCAAGAGATTCATTCAAAGACAAAGATTAATCCAGTAATGAAACAAGTGAAGTCGTTATGAGTGAGTCATTGAATCATTCATTCAAGAGATTTGTTCAAAAATGCTGATTCATCCAGTAATGAAGCAAGTTAAGTCTTTATGAGCGAGTCATTGAATCATTCACTCAAGAGATTCGATCAAAAACACAGATTCATCCAGTAATGAAACAAGTGAAGTCTTTATGAGTGAGTCATTGAATCATTCACTCAAGAGATTCATTCAAAGACAAAGATTAATCCAGTAATGAAACAAGTGAAATCTTTATGAGTGAGTCACTGAATCATTCACTCAAGAGATTCGATCAAAAACACTGATTCATCCAGTAATGAAACAAGTGAAGTCTTTATGAGTGAGTCATTGAATCATTCACTCAAGAGATTCGATCAAAAACACTGATTCATCCAGTAATGAAACAAGTGAAGTCTTTATTAGTGAGTCATTGAATCATTCACTCAAGAGATTCATTCAAAGACAAAGATTAATCCAGTAATGAAACAAGTGAAGTCGTTATGAGTGAGTCATTGAATCATTCATTCAAGAGATTTGTTCAAAAATGCTGATTCATCCAGTAATGAAGCAAGTTAAGTCTTTATGAGCGAGTCATTGAATCATTCACTCAAGAGATTCGATCAAAAACACAGATTCATCCAGTAATGAAACAAGTGAAGTCTTTATGAGTGAGTCATTGAATCATTCACTCAAGAGATTCATTCAAAGACAAAGATTAATCCAGTAATGAAACAAGTGAAATCTTTATGAGTGAGTCACTGAATCATTCACTCAAGAGATTCGATCAAAAACACTGATTCATCCAGTAATGAAACAAGTGAAGTCTTTATGAGTGAGTCATTGAATCATTCACTCAAGAGATTCGATCAAAAACACTGATTCATCCAGTAATGAAACAAGTGAAGTCTTTATGAGTGAGTCATTGAATAATTCATTCAAGAGATTTGAGATTCTCCATTTGCTCATTTAGACATTGCAATGAAAAACGTTTACACTTTATTTTGATGGTCCACTACTAACTATAAGTAACTGCAACTACATGTCAACTAACTCTCATTAGAGTATTAGGCCGCATTTACACTCCAGGACTTCCAATTTGTTGACTATATCTGATCATTTTTTTGACAACCAGATTACATGTTCTTTTAAAACGGACCCATATCAAATATCTGCATTTACACTATACACTTGTCCTAATAACCCAAGGTAGACGTACTGACCTGGAAAAGCTTAAGCCGTGTTGGGGAAAGTTACTTTGAGAAGTAATGCATTACAATATTGCGTTGCTTAGTTACTTTTTAAGATAAGTAATGCGTTACATTACTTTTGTATTACTTTTGTTCACTGTTTTGGGTTTTTTATAACATACAAGTTGTATTTTTGGGCAAATGTAAAGACCCGTTCACATCACAATTTAAATAATAAAACTGAAGGATATGCAAATTCACTCCTGTACAGTAGAGGGCGCAACTCAAACAAACCTTTCAGACCTTTAAGAATTTAAAGGGGTCATATGATGCGATTTCTTGTTTTCCTTTCTCTTTAGTGTGTTATGTAGCTGTTTGTGCATGTATAAGATCTGCAGATATTCTTAAGATAAGATATTCTTTGTCAAAGAATAAGGCTTAGCCACACCTTCCTAAAACACTTTGTTCAAACACAGCCCCACTAATCTACGTCAGTCTGTGGGGGCAGAGTTTCATAACACCGCCCAAACAAATACGCAAAGAAAGGCGTAACTTGTTGTTATTGTTGCCGCCGTGGAGACCAGTGTTGCCACAGTTACTTTGAAAAAGTAATCTGATTACTGATTACTCCTTTAACAAGTAACTTAGTTACTTTACAGATTACTTGATTTTAAAAGTAACTAAGTTAGATTACAAGTTACTTTATTAGTTACATTCAGCAGTTGCCGACAACACCCCTGCCGCCTCAACATAGAAATGACAACCGTTTTTGCCAACACTCACTTTATTTGAAGTGCATTTTTAACAGTAACGTCAACAATGTATCTCCTGACATTTTAAGTTGAAATTGAAAAAAATATTTCCTGAAAATACATGTTTTAATAAAAAATGTAATAAAGACAGTCTTTCTTGACTTCACTTAATTTAAATAATCTCCCCGAGACGCAAGAAGAAAGCAAAAATATATATTTTTACTAAGGAAAATGACTAAAATAATAACTCACAGTGACTTGGATAGGTTACTTTAATCTGATTACTGGTTTGGAAAAAGTAACGCGTTAGATTACTCGTTACTGGAAAAAAGTAGTCAGATTAGAGTAACGCATTACTGGCATCACTGGTGGAGACGCTGTGTTTTTCGTTGCGAAATCCAAACTACTTTGCTTGGCCTTCCAAAAGAGGGCACAAGTAGAAACTTTGGTTAAGCTTTATTTACTTTACAGTACAACCCAAATATTCGACTGTGTGCTGCACATTTTTTGGAGGACTGTTTCTAGCACCTGGAAGAGTACAGGCCGTTTCTACGATAACAAATGCAAATGTACCAATCTGATACTTTCTGGTCCAGTGATCGATCAGCTTGGTCATCTGCATCATCCGGATCAGATTCGGGCTCGAATTGATAAGGAAGGACCGACATTATCATCTGTCAATATCGCCTTGATTTGGGAGCTGATGTCTTGAATGAGAACATGGATCCATCATGCCTTGTTACCACTGTGCAGGCTGGTGGTGGTGGTGTAATGGTGTGGGGTTTTGTTGGCACACTTTAGGCCCCTTAGTGCCAATTGGGCATGGTTTAAATTAGGGGTGGTGAAAAAAATCGATTATCGATTAATCGCGAGTATGTTATGGACGAGCATGAATCGATCATTACATTTTCAAAAATCGATTTTTTTATTTATCTAAACCTGACTCTACCACCGTGTGTGTGTGTGTGTGTGTGTGTGTTCATTAGATGAATGTAAATCTGTCGTTAATGCTGAGATGATTCTGAGGGAACACTCTAGAAATCCTCCTGCCTCGCCTCCTCTGGAGCTCAGGCACATTAGTGCGTTAGCACGGCTCAGATTCGCGCACAAACACCGAATAAACGCCTTCAATCCGCAGATTTATGAGCACTTCAGATGAGCGAGCGCGACACACATCGACGCGCACAGATCCTGAGGACGCGATGAGCGGATCTCACACACACACACACACACACACACACACACAGCCGGACTGATGCTGGAAACACAGCCGCTCCGACCCGCGGCTCCCGCTCACGGAACCGAATGGGCCTCGACACTCCTCCGACACGAACCCGTTTTTCTTCTGTCGTTTTTCCCCCTTTTGTCTTTCTCACGTCAGGAAACGAACGAGAGGAGCTCGATCGTTCCACGCGTCGCGTTCCCGCCCCCCTCACGCGCGCACCGCATCCATCACTCTTGACATTTTGTCACTGTGTTCTACAGTACAGTATATAAGCTGAAGCTACAGTAAGTTGTTCAAAAATGTTCATTTTGTCTTCTTAATGATTAAATTGGACAATTTTCTTCTAGAAAGACAAGGTGTTTGGAGAAAAAACTTCTTCTTTACCTTGACATGTTTCGACTGCAACCTGCAGTCTTCCTCCACCTGAACACGTTGTCTTTCTAGAAGAAAATTGTCCAATTTCTACAGTATGTTGGTTCTGATCTACTTCCTAAAGGAAATAAGCCTTTCATTTATTTGTTATTGTTTAGTTCAACTTGATGAGTCACAACACAATGTGATGTATTAATTTCTGTGTAACTACACGACACTACACGACAAGTGCTTTGAGTGGTTGTTACTCAATAAACGAGTTAAGTAATTCAGTAGCTGACTTTTTTTTATACTGCAATCACTTTGTAGTGTATTTTCGTTTACTGTTGTGAAATGGAAAATCAATAATCGCTAATCGAGAATCGTTAATAATCGAAAATCGACTGTAATCGAATCGGGACTTCAATAATCGTAATCGAATCGAATCGGGAAATCAGACAGATTAACCACCCCTAGTTTAAATGCCACGGCCTACCTGAGCATTGTTTCTGACCATGTCCATCCCTTTATGACCACCATGTGCCCATCCTCTGATGGCTACTTCCAGCAGGATAATGCTCCATGTCACAAAGCTCCAATCATTTCAAATTGGTTTCTTGAACATGACAATGAGTTCACTGGACTAAAATGGCCCCCACAGTCCCCAGATCTCAACCCAATAGAGCATCTTTGGGATGTGGTGGAACGGGAGCTTCGTGCCCTGGATGTGCATCCCACAAATCTCCATCAACTGCAAGATGCTATCCTATCAATATGGGCCAACATTTCTAAAGAATGCTTTCAGCTCCTTGTTGAATCAATGCCACGTAGAATTAAGGCAGTTCTGAAGGCGAAAGGGGGTCAAACACAGGATTAGTATGGTGTTCCTAATAATCCTTTAGGTGAGTGTATTTTAAAATAAGTCAATATGGCTTTCGCAAGTCTCGCGAAACGTTGGAGAGGCTGCTTCACGAGAGGTGGCTACGCATCACCCGCTTATAATTAGCGCGCATTTAGTCGGAAGATGATGGCCGAAGCAGAGGAAGATGTGTGTGAGCTACGGGAGGCAGTTTAGTCTATGATTTCACTCCAAGATGTCAAAAAGAATAGTTTCATAATGCGATGCATGCTGTGTGCACCAAAACGAACTGACATCTCAGCATACAAGAATTCCACCCTGAAAAGAACATGTAGCGGTAAGTGTCACGATGATGCCAATATTTGAACACTATTAATGGTCATTTGGTAACTATGGGACATTTTCCCTTATTGAAATACTATTTCACACACTGTCCGAGTGTTTTCCTCAAATGCGCTCTTGTGCAAGCATAATCGTTTGAATCCTCCAAACAACACACGTCCACATCTGTACATTTACATATCCTTTTCTTCACAAAACGAAACAAATTGAATAGCCTAATGTGACGTCTTGCATTTATACACAAATCCGGACAGACGCCTGTCTGAAGTGTAGAAAATTAGAACTAATAACGAACTGCACTTATAAAGCATTTATTAAACTTTGTTAATGTTAATTTCAACATTTACTAATGCATTATTCAAAGATTGTTAACATGAGTTAATGCACTGTGAACTAACATGAATAAACCATGAACAGCTGTATTTTTATTTTTATGAACCAATGCTGAACATAGGTGTTGGTCATGGATAGTTCATGTTAACTAATACATTAACTAATGTATTAGTTAACCACACATTTGGTTTCTTCTATCCTGAGAAAACTGCTGTTATTTAGTTCATTGCGGGGATTTTGGTTTTGCAGTGGTGTTGATGGCTGTGAAGCACCAGGTCTTGACCGTATTACAGTCCTACACCACTTCAACATAATCATTTGAGTCTTTTGAAAGAGCCGCACAGCCAACAACAAACAAAGCAAAAAGCACAAAAACACTGACCGAGCAAGTACATATGACAAAAATATGACCAAATTTCCAATCCTTGACTCGTAAACAGCCATGCATTCGCATTCACACACGTTTAGCCATTTATAGAGGTAATGACTGAACAGTGTTAATTTTGACAGCATATTTTGATTTAGTTTTAGTCGTAGTCTTTTGACTAAAATGCCATTTAGTTTTAGTCATATTTTAGTCACCTGAATTGTTTTTAGTTTTAGTCGACTAAATATCATAAGATTTTAAATCTACAGTAGTTTTAGTCGACTACAATCTAATGAGTTTAGTTAAATTGTAATACATTAAGCATTTAAGCGTCACATAACCGACTGTCACTTGAACTGACTTTTTGACATTAAAAATACACGAAAGAGCTCAATTCACTTTTTTGTTTGTTTTTAAAAACATCTATATAGTTTTTATAACTTTTTATTTCTGTTTTAGTTAGTATATCATGTTAAGCTAAAGCTTCAAATAAGTTTGTTTATTTATTTTTTTAATTTCAGTTAACATTTATTTAATTTCAAGTAACGAAGATTTTTTTTAATGGTTTTAGTGAACTATTATAACCTGATACTTTATCGAATATGTGTCAAATACTGGTCTTTCCTCCTGACTATGAATTAAATGGGAATGAAACTAAATACAGTTTATTGTGTAAGCAAAAACTAATATATAATGCGTGACTTTTCATTATAAACCAGCTGGAAATACAGCGGGACTCTTATTTTGAAATCTCGCCTTACTATTGCAGTTGCAGGAGCTCATTCAAGTTCAGATGAGGAGATCAAATATGCATTGTTACAACCGTCTAAAACATATTACTATATAAACATCGTAAAGTAAACATTGTCATTATTCATCAGCATTAGTTCATAAACAATAGTCTGGCATAAATGTGTGTTATTCATTGATTGAGCCGCTCTGGAGCGCTGGATTGGGGATGCTTGAGTGAGCCTGTAGAAGCGCAACAACGCCGTGTTTTCCAGCGGTTAGATCAGTTCAAATCAAATGTGCGCATCTGTGACACAGGACATCAGTTCTGACTGGATCTCTTCCCTAATCGTCCCTCACTAACATTTTCGTCTCGTTTTTATTTGTTGACAAAAATGACAGTTGATTTTTTTGAGGGTTTTTTTTAGTTGATTGTCGTTATAGTTTTTGTCATCCAACACTAGTTTTTATTCAGTTATCGTCTCGTTTTCGTCAGTGAAAAAAGGTTGTTGACGAAAATTATGACGAAAATTATTCGTCAACGAAATGAACACTGATACTGAAGGAATAAAAGGGTTTAATCATCTGCTGGTATCAGTTTGTATCTCCAAGGCTTCTACGGACACATACGAACAGGGCATTCGTCTCTTTGTCCATGCCTGTCATTAAAATGAAAGACGCCTCCTCGGGTCACTGTTCAGCTCAACTTTGATCCCAACACTCTCTCTTACAACACATAAAAAGCAGCAGCAACAGACTGCATTGGAAAGGCATCTTTCTTCTCTGCAGGCCGCCGGAGTGCCACAACAAAGCGTACGAGCGTTTGACTGATGCCCGGCGCACAGTGGGACTCCTCTGAAGCGTCCACCATCACAACACCAAAAGGTGTACAAATGAATCTCTGGTGGGCCGAGGGATGCTGGGAGGTGTTTTTGCCGTGTCAGTGACAGAACTGCTAATGATCGTGGAGATGTATGAAGTCACGTGTGCATTCACGATATAAATGGTTTCACAGCGCTGAGACATTACTTAATATAACAATATGATTGTGTACTCGGATGAACCACATGCAATCTGGTCAGGAGCATTCCCAGCTCACCCCAAAATAATAATAAAAAAGATGAAATAAAAAAAGGGCATGAGAGTCACTAACGTATAGCTCTTTGAAAAAATATGATTAATTGGCTCAGCTTGCCCCGGGTTAAGCGTAAGTTATGCTGCCTTCACGTTCAAACGGAAAGTTCCTACTTCTGAAGTCGTAATTACGAAAGTACTTTGTTGTTGGAAATAATTAGGAATCGTGGAGGACGCCTGTTTCTTGGGGAAATGTTGTTTTAACATTATAACCCACATGTAGACCCACAGAAAGAAGAAAGACGTAAATGGCATCTAATGCATGCATGTATACTCTATATTGCCAAAAGTATTGGGACACCCCTCCAAATCATAAAATAACAGGTCACAGAAGTCGCCAACTTTCTGCAGAGTCAAGAGCTCCAAACTTCTGTGGCCTTCAGATGAGCTCAAGAACAGTGTGTAGATCAGGGGTCTCAAACTCGCGGCCCGCAGGATGATATTTTGTGGCCCTCTTCTTGACATCAAAGTTTAGTGTAAGTGCGGCCCGCGCGTTGCTCTGAAAAGCACCTTTTTGCTGAGTCGTTGCGTGTGCCGCGCTTGCCACGCTTGCTGCCTCCTTTGTGTGTGTGTGTGAGAGAGAGAGAGTTGGCTCGCCCCTCCCTCGTGCAGTATAATTGGTTGACAACGCGTGATTGACAGGAACAGACGAAGGAAGCTGATCACACAGTTGAAACGAATGTGGTCTAATGTGGCGTTCACACCGGACGCGATTCGCGTGATTAATTTGCGCTAATTGCGCGAAGGTGGACGCTTGAACATTTTGAGTTTACTCGCTTCATTCGCGCGTGAAATTCGCGTGTGACAACTACACAACAGACGCAAATTCGCGTTATGGGAGGGGCTTCTATATGAGCCAGCTCGTCTCGGTCACTTTACGTCTTTCTTTGTAAAAAATACTACTATTAATGTGTGACAAAACGTAGTTTCAAGACTTTTTCAGGCGATAATATAGTTGTTTAAAGCTCAAATCTGTGGTTAATTTATAAAAAGAGCCTATTTGAGCATTTTATCTGGCGTTTTCGGAGTTGTGAGATCCAGGCGATCAGTGACATTCCGCGCTCGTTTACCCGGCGAGACCCGCCTTTCCTCGGCTAGTCCTTCTCACATTTGCCGCTGGCTCTGGCTCTTTTTTTTAAAAAGCAAGATCCTTTTTATACCTTTATTCCTTTAATTCCTGTTCCTGTAGTGATAGGATGATGTATCATACAGCTCCGGGTATCCACATACGGCCACGATTATCTTGTCCTCCATTGTTGTTGGGATTTCTGCCTCCGCTTGTAAAGGCATCACTACTAGAGCAAGCTCGTGATTGGTTAACGCGGCGCGAAATATCCGCCAGAGTTCAGATTTTTCAACTTGAGCGATTCACGCGAATCGCGCGTTCAAAACGTTCAATTCGCGTCATTCGCGCCGCCTCAATCGCGCGAATCGCGCCGCAGAATGCCATTTCGCGTCTCTGCATTGACTTAACATGTAAATCACTCGCGCGAATCGCGTCCGGTGTGAACGCACCTTAACAGCGCTCGTCAATGTCAAAATGATTGAGATGGCCAATCAAATCAAAGTGGGCGGGGTTTACGTTCTCTTTTGGCTCGTGCACACTGCACAGTCTTCACACACAGACGAGCGCGTCAATCTATCGCTTAATGCTGTTGCTGAGAGAGACTCTATTCTTTCCGGACAAAATGCAAAGTGTCCATGGTCTTATCATATAATCATTGATGAGCATCTTTGATTTTAATGAAGAAAAACTATATGAGAGCGGATTAAGACCCGGAACCTTTGACACGGTTGACAAAAATTCTACCACCAGACCACAGGAGAACTGTTCTGTTTGACCTGGCCTTGCTGTGAATTAGTCTATTATTTAAAATAAAATTAAAATCATTAATTATTTCATATTACATGATTTAATTTCTATAGGCTATATTTAGTTCAAATTCAGAGGAACAGTTCATGTTCAGAAGAAACATTCATGTTGAAGAACTGTTAATAATAAGGATTGAGAAGATTGGATCAGTTGTGCTACTTTTTTTTGAATACTTGAAACACTTTTTATGTGGAATACTTGAAGCGGCCCAGCCTGACCCAGAGTCTACCTCCAGCGGCCCGCAGGTGAAATGAGTTTGAGACCCCTGGTGTAGAGCTTCATGGAATGGGTTTCCATGGCCGAGCAGCTCATCCAAGCCTTACATCACCAAGTGCAATGCAAAGCGTGGGATGCAGTGGGGTAAAGCGCGCCACCACTGGACTCTAGAGCAGTGGAGACGTGTTCTCTGAGTGACCAATCACGCTTCTCTGTCTGCCAATCTCATGGGCGAGTCTGGGTTTGGCGGTTGCCAGGAGAACGGGACTTGCCTGACTGCATTGTGCCAAGTGTAAAGTTTGGTGGAGGGTGGGGTTGTTTCTCAGGGGTTGGGCATGGCCCCTTAGTTCCAGTGAAAGGAACACAACGGAAAAGCCACAACACAACAAAATCAAGCCACAACACAACGAAATCAAGCCACAACACAACGAAAAAGCCACAACACAACGAAATCAAGCCAAAACACAACGAAATCAATCCACAACACAATGAAAAAGCCACAACACAACGAAACAGCCACAACACAACGGAAACAAGCCACAACACAACAAAAAAGCCACAATACAACGAAAACAAGCCACAACACAACGAAAAAGCCACAACACAACGTAATCAAGTCAAAACACAACGAAATCAAGCCACACTCCAAGACATTTTGGACAATTTCATGCTCCCAACTTTGTGGGATCAGTTTGGGGACGGCCCCTTCCTGTCCCAGCATGACTGCGCTCCAGTGCACAAAGCATCGCTCCATAAAGACATGGATGAGCGAGTTTGGTGTGGAGGAACTGGACTGGCCTGCACAGAGTCCTGACCTCAACCCGATAGAACACCTTTGGGATGAATTAGAGCGGAGACTGAGAGCCAGGCCTTCTCGTCCAACATCACAAATGAGCTTCTAGAAGAATCCCCATAAACACACTCCTAACCCTTGAGGAAAGAAGAGCTGAAGCTGTTAGAGCTGCAAAGGGTGGCCGACTCCATATTAAACCCTACGGATGAAGAATGGGATGCATGTAAAGGCAGGCGTTCCAAAACTTTTGTATATATAGTGTATTTAGTGTATAACCCACAATGCATCTCTGCATAGTCTCTCAGTACTGTCAACAACACAAACGTCAAACATCATGTGGTCTCGCCTCAGTAAATTAAAGAGACTTTTTCCAGCTTTTTGTCTTTTAAGTGTCATCCAGGTGCAGTGCAGATTTGTGTTTCTGTTATAAATGAGCCCAAAAGCGCCGCCATCCTTCTTTCACGATGGTGAATAAACAGGGCTCTTCAGTCCGTCAGGTCACGTGGCCACTTCATTAGCGTTATTGCTCCCAAGAGATTCATTACATTAAAGTATTTGCTATTTGAAATGGATGCCATGTTCTACTTATAAATGTCCCCTGTTCCTGCGCAAGTCCCTCGCCTCATAAACATCACTCTCAGATGCGAGCGACTCAAGAAAGCTCAGATGTGATGCACAGAGTGCAGCATCAGAGCGAAGCCTTTGCTTTGGGTTAGTGTTTTGGACAAAGCTTAGACGTATTCATTTCTCAGTTTATTGTACATTTGCATTTAAGCCAACGAAAAAGCCACAACACAACGAACTCAAGCCACAACACAACGGAAAAGCCACAACACAACAAAAAAGCCACAACACAACGGAAACAAGTCACAACACAACGAAATCAAGCCACAACACAACAAAAAAGCCACAACACAACGAACTCAAGCCACAACACAACGAAACAGCCACAACACAACGAAACAGCCACAACACAACGAACTCAAGCCACAACACAACGAAACAGCCACAACACAACGAAAAAGCCACAACACAACGGAAAAGCCACAACACAACAAAAAAGCCACAACACAACGGAAACAAGTCACAACACAACGAAATCAAGCCACAACACAACAAAAAAGCCACAACACAACGAACTCAAGCCACAACACAACGAAACAGCCACAACACAACGAAACAGCCACAACACAACGAACTCAAGCCACAACACAACGAAACAGCCACAACACAACGAAACAGCCACAACACAACGAACTCAAGCCACAACACAACGAAACAGCCACAACACAACGAAACAGCCACAACACAACGAACTCAAGCCACAACACAACGAAACAGCCACAACACAACGAAACAGCCACAACACAACGAACTCAAGCCACAACACAACGAAACAGCCACAACACAACGAAACAGCCACAACACAACGAACTCAAGCCACAACACAACGAAACAGCCACAACACAACGGAAAAGCCACAACACAACAAAAAAGCCACAACACAACGGAAACAAGTCACAACACAACGAAATCAAGCCACAACACAACGGAAACAAGCCACAACACAACAAAAAAGCCACAACACAACGGAAAAGCCACAACACAACAAAAAAGCCACAACACAACGGAAACAAGTCACAACACAACGAAATCAAGCCACAACACAACAAAAAAGCCACAACACAACAAAAAAGCCACAACACAATGGAACAGCCACAACACAACGAACTCAAGCCACAACACAACGAAACAGCCACAACACAACGAAACAGCCACAACACAACGAACTCAAGCCACAACACAACGGAAAAGCCACAACACAACAAAAAAGCCACAACACAACGGAAACAAGTCACAACACAACGAAATCAAGCCACAACACAACGGAAACAAGCCACAACACAACGTAATCAAGCCACAACACAACAAAAAAGCCACAACACAACGGAAACAAGCCACAACACAACGAAATCAAGCCACAACACAACAAAAAAGCCACAACACAACGTAATCAAGCCACAACGGAAACAAGCCACAACACAACGGAAACAAGCCACAATACAACAAAAAAGCCACAACACAACGAAAAAGCCACAACACAACGAAAAACAACCAACAACACAACGAACTCAAGCCACAACACAACGAAAAAGCCACAACACAACGGAAACAAGTCACAACACAACGGAAACAAGCCACAACACAACGGAAACAAGCCACAACACAACGGAAACAAGCCACAACACAACGGCCTTCGTTGTGATTAGATGGCCGTTAAGTAGTCCATTTACTACAGTCTTGTAAGGTCCAGTTCGTGTAGTATTAATGTCTGTGTTTCAACCCACAGTATGCACATTTTTTGCATGTTGAAATGTCTCACTGTACTGTGCTGAGTGTGTTGTCGTCTGAAGAAGCAGAAGGTAATCACTCACATTGAGACCTGTTCCTTCTTTTATGGCTTCTGAAGACTTACAGAGCACGAAGTGTATTAACTTGACTTTTTATGATATTCTTTAAATCAGTTTTGGAGCAGAAGTGGGGCAGTTGCACTGGGGCTCATGGATGCATAACACCTTACTTTATACTTGATATCAAAATATTGGGCAAATGGAGCTTTTTACAATAAATAACATATTGACTCTTGGTCGGACCCCTCTTTTTAACGGACAGGGAACCCCTTTTTTCGATGCACAGGTACTGCATTGAGTTCAGTTTGCCCAATGCATCAGATAAAGACATAGACTGGGTAAACCCAGCCTGATCTGCCGGCGATTTGATTTCGCCCTGCAAAACCTGTTCATTCATTTCTACTGCTTCTGTTACACTTTTGCAGGAACCAATCACAGGCTGGCTTATCCACCTGACGCGCTATTACCGGGTTTAACACGATGACGGACTGAAAACAAGACAAAATACTAAGTAAAAAAAGCATTTTTTGCAGTGTAAACAGTCCCAAAATGATTATTTCCCAACTAGAATTAGACCTACACTGCAAAAAATGCTTTTCTTACTTAGTATTTTTGTCTTGTTTTCAGTCCAAATATCTAAAAAATCTTACATTAAGAAGCATTTACTAGACAAGCAAAAGTTTTTGTCTTGTTTTGGGGGAAAATAACTCAAAATGAAGGGAGTTTTTGCTTAAAATAAGCAAAATAATCTTGTTTTCTGTTTGAATTAAGATTATTTCGCTTACCCCATTGGCAGATTATTTTGCTTATTTTTAGCAAAAACTCCCTTCATTTTGAGTTATTTTCCCCCAAAACAAGACAAAAACTTTTGCTTGTCTAGTAAATGCTTCTAAATGTAAGATTTTTTAGATATTTGGACTGAAAAAAAGTAAGAAAAGCAATTTTTGCAGTGTAGAATTTCATTCACTGTTCTGTTTCTTTAGGCTTTATAAAAAATAAACTAAATTGATGGAAACTGGGTCTGAAACGCTTTGAGCTTGTCCACTTTCGTCCAGTTGAAAACACATTTTGGACCGGATTGCTCTCGTAGTGTAAACGCTCATGTGGTCAAATGCACTGGAACAGCCTCTAAAAGACGCCCTACTCTCCTCCGACTGACCTAATGCTAAGCATTATGGGACACGCGCTAGCCAGACGGGATTTAAACTCTCGGCTGGAGACACAAGTTTGGTTTGAAGATGAGAAACGTCCCAAGCACAATGTTCTCTCTCCATTCCTGATGTCTAACACACACTCACAGCGTTCGGCTGCTCTTGTGTCTGTCAGAGCAGAAACTAAAGCTGATGCTCTCCGTGTGTTTCTCCGTCGTCTCCGCTCGTGTTCATATGTAAATTACATGAGCTTATTTCATCCATTAGATCTAAAGATCTGAAAAACACCCACCCATAGACCCTCCCCTCGAAGAAATCAGGACACAAGTGGCTGAACGTGGACAAGAGAGACGGATTAAAACACCAGCTGTGAGCGGGAATGTCTATTTGTGATAGACGAAAAACACATCTTTACACCAGACGTAAACAGAGCCTGACAAAAATGCATTTATTCAAATGGCTAGAATCAGCATAAATCTGTTCTTTGTGAAAGCAACTCTATTTAATCAGTGAAAACATATGAACGTGGCAATATTCAATCTTAAAATGGATTTATTGATGATAAATGTGTAAACCCGGTTATTGTGCATTTAAAACACATTGAGTGTATTAGTACTATACGTGTTTCATGTATGAATGAATGACTGACAAATATTCAGCACATTGTGTTTAGCAGTTTATGTTAAAATGGATGCACATTTTATATGCAACTCAAATACATAAATCTGAATATTTTTGAATGCATCATGGCAGGGAATTTACACTTGTAGATGCAGCCCTGAATAGTAAAACTGCGTTCGATGAATTTGCATGCAAAACAAAAGGACAAATTAGGAAAACTGTTTTATTATTAGGCTTTGTTGTATATTAGCATCATATGAGAGCATGCTCAGTTCAGACTGTGGCTTTTAACACATGCCAAACACAATAATCTCCTCTGAAAGCGCATCCTCACATCCGCTTTAGAGACTTTGACAGTCCTTGTATAATGCGTTTATCTCTCTCTATGCCTCTCACTCGTGACGTATTGGTCTGGATTTCAACTGATGGCTTTAACCCAAATGAGCTCTAATACTTTAGTCCCGGGCTATTTAATTTGAGACGCTACATTACAATTTTGAACGGTGAAAGTAAAAGCTATTTTTAACCAGGGAAGAGGAAACTGTAACTTTTGGGATTTGTTTTTACATTAATCTTAATCCGGGAGTGAATCCTCCCTCAGCGTTAGGTCATTTAACTTCACGAGGTCAATGGGGAACGTTGTGTTGCTCAGGATGTCTCATTTCTGTATCATCTTTGTCTCAGATGTTTCTCCTACCTGACCTTACTGTAAACCCTAACGCTCCAAATACTTAATTGGTTTGAGTAGGACAAACTTAAATTAAATGAGTTCAGTTAAATGAACTGTTATGAGTGTTTCACTTTCTTTTTCTTTTGAGTTCACAGCACAGACACATCTCAAGTTTCGTTGTTTTGAGTTGTATGAACTATTTCTTTTAATTTAGACGAACTTAAGTTTAACTGAAACTGGGCTGCGATTCCTTATTCGGAGTGTGTATATACACCAAGTGCAAAGAGCGTGCCTTGCTGGCAAGTGCTATTCACACTAGCTCCGCCTAACAATGCCTGTGTTAGAGCGGGACTGAGACGAGAGGCGTGCGGATCCATATGCAAAGCCTTTCATTTACAAAAGATATGTTCAGAACAGGCAGGGGTCAAACAAAGGCAAACAGGTGTGATATGGGCAAGACAAGGCAAGAGGATAATCCAACTACCAGGGTAAAGTCCAGGCATGAGGCAAACAGTATCCGAACAGGGCAAGACGAAAGAGGTAATCCGAGGCGAGCAAGAGTCCAGGCTAGGATCAAATCACAGGGCAACATACGATGCATCATTGAAGAAATCAACTAGTCACGACTGTTTCTGAAACCGTAAAGTCGCAGATTTGTCGTACTTAAAGGTCCCGTTCTTCGTGATCCCATTGTTCAAACTTTAGCTAGTGTGTAATGTTGCTGTTAGAGCATAAACAATAACTGTAAAATTATAAAGCTCAAAGTTCAATGCCAAGCGAGATATTTTATTTAACAGAAGTTCCCTTTCAAAGCCTACAGCGAACGGCTGGTTTGGACTACATCCTGGTACTTCCTTCATAAATGACGTCAGTAGAACAGTAGAACAGACTAACCTCCGCCCACAAGAATACGTGAAAAAAGGGGGCGTGGTCTTGTTGCTTTCCCACGTGGAGAAGAGGAAGTGTCGCGTGGAGAAAAGGAAGTGTTGCGTTTGAGTGTGTTTGTCGCCATGTCGTCTAGATGCTGTTATTTTCATCCCGGAGTCAAATCACCTTTGTTTGGCTTTCCCAGGGACGCTGTAGAGATCATTAAGCGTATATATCTCCCGTTAAGAGGCGTGACCTTTCCACGTGCGCTAAGCTGCTGTCCAATCACAACACAGGAACCGTGCCACGTTCGCTAAGCTGCGGTCAAATCACAACACAGGAACCGCTGGCACAATCAGAACTCGTTACGTATTTCTGAAGGAGGGACTTCATAGAACAAGGAACTCGTCAACCCGTTTTTAGGACAGTGAAAACAGCGGTGTACAGATGAGTACATTGTGTTAAAAATACTGTGTTTTTTTACACGTGAAAAACATGAACACATGTTATATTGCACACTGTAAACACAATCAAAGCTTCAAAAAAACACGAAGAACGGGACGTTTAAATGTCACGATGCGATACGATTCACGATACGATTTTCTCACGATTTTTTTTTTTTACACAATGAGATTCAAGACAAATGTAACATAGTCCCACTGGAGGCAAGTTTCAGAAGTGCAGTTTTATTCCAAAATAGCAAAATATAAAACAAAAACTTGCTTGGCAAAACAATAAACAAAAGACTTGGCTTGACTAAACTTGACATGAACTGACTTGACAAAGATTCAATAATCAGACAAAAGCCCTATTCGCACGGGGTTAGTATTACCTGGTGAGCTCTAGTAATGTGTAATAATTGCGGAGGTTGTCTGTGATCATAATCCCGTGCGAATCGGCCATGTCTGTGATTTGGCCAGGATTTGGAGGGTCGTATATAATTTTTGCAAGGTTTTTGTTTCTTGTGCGCATGTTTATCCGTATTTCGCAAAGAATGGAGGCTGCATTTGTTATAAATGCCCGTGCGGCTTTGCACATTACACTTTCACTTGAATCAGAGCCGATTTGGGAGCGAATTGCTTGAAAGGTGTGTTCAATATTATTCTTAATGAAAAAAACAGTAGCCTGGATGCCAGATGAACTTAGCCCCGCCCACAAAACATTTTGCACGGGCAGTTCGGTCTGGACTTGATCCATAGAGAAGTAATTATGCCCGAACAGAAAATGTTCGGACCAATGAAATTGTCAGGGCGGGCTTTAGACGATGATGGACAGATGATAAACAGTGACGTAATCATCCACGTCATCAAAGGCGCTTGGGTTGAATTTGTTCTAATCCTAAACGGAGAACTTGTTCGTATATATGCGTTCACCTTTACTATTTCTCTCAGAAATGATGATGGTGTTGGTCAGTACTCTGTGTATCCTTAAATTATTTTTTACAATAACACCGGCAAAGATCGTTTACACTCATCTTCTTCTTCTAACGTGACTTATTCCAGCTTGCGTGCGGACAGGGTTGCCAAGTTTTACAGCAAAACTCGCCCAATTGCTACTCAGAACTAGCCAAAAACAAGCCCAATAGCTTTCCGGGTGGGGGGTTCTCCGGGAAAAATGGCATTTGGGGGGTAAAATATGTGTTATTTTGGCACGGCTGCTAAATTTCGCATTCCTGGGTCTGTATATCACATAATTGGGGTCGCTTCAACCCGCGGACTTGGCAACACAGTGCAGTTGAGTTCTGTTGACATTTGACAACTAACGTTATGCGTCGCTCCGTTGCTCTGATTGGTTGTAGGTCTATCCAATTGAGGTCTTTCCTGGTTCGGTTGAAACACGCCCCATAATCACAGCCCAACGGAGCAGAATCAGACTCAAATTCTGACTAGAATTGAGTATGACGACGTCAGGCTACAAAAACAGAGCAGTATAATGACAAGCTCGCTTAAATGGGCGCTTTTACATTTAGCTTTGAAACCAAATCTTCCGTTGTCATGTTGTCAGCTCACTCTTGTGATCAATTAAATCTCCTGCTGCTGGTCTGTGCTCACTTCAGTTTTTAATTATAGCGTCTGTTCTCTAACTGAACTAAATTATATTTATTACTATAAAAAATCATAACGACGGTGGGAAAGTGATGTAGCAGATAAGTCAGTAAATATAAGAAAAATCACAGGCTTTGCTTATCCCGTGCGAATGCGCCACGCGAAATTCAGATGTGGGGGGGGGGGTTCTAAATCACACAAGGACCACAGATAATACTAATCCTATGCGAATAGGGCTGAAGACACATGGCAAACATGAGGGCTAAATACACAGAGACTAATGACAAGACAAGGGACACCTGTGAACACTGATCAAACAATGAACCAATGACAGAACATGAAAAGATCACATGAGGGCATGGGAATCACATGACAAGACCAGGAAACGAGACAGTGAACATGACACACTCAGAAACATGATCAACTAAAAACATGAAACATGAACCAACACCCAAAACACCATGTGACAACAAATCAATAAAATAAAAGTGTCCTTTTATTTCTCAGACCAAATTCCTCATATTTCTTTGTCAAATGTAAATATGTATCTTATGTCAAATAATAACTCAATCAAAATTGTAAAACAAATCCTCAAAAAGTCCCTTCAAGGAGATCTTCCAATGGTGTTTTATTGGGAGGAGGTTGTTTCAGCTTCTTGACCCTCATCCTGCACTGAGGATAAAACAGACGGGGTACAATTTAACAGGGTTTTCACATTGTTACAAAGACAAGATTTTAATCATAATTTGTATCATTACACTTGCAAGAGTTAGAAAAACAGAACACATTTAGATAAATATGCCATAATAATCAACAAATTATTGAAAAAAAAATCCATGTACACATTTAGAGAAAGAGATAGTAATATAATAAATATGTTTATAGTAATAGTAACTAGTAATAAATACAACACCTGGTTCTGCAACAGCAGATATTTCTCCTTCAGTCTGTGGAACACATATTTATATTTATGCATTTGGCAGACGCTTTTATCCAAAGCGACTTACATTGCATTCAAGGTACACATTTTACATTTTTGTCATTTCTTGCCTTCCCTGGGAATCGAACCCATGACCTTGGCGTTGCTAGCGCCATGCTCTACTGTTTGAGCTACAGGAAAGTTAACACATCCTCGCGCTGGTCTTTCTCTTGATGAGGAAGGGCCTGGAATTCATTTACTATGGCAGAAAACAGCCTCTGTGAAATCTTTCTCTCTGAAAACACTGAATCACCTTGTGATCTCCATGGCAATCGCCCTCAACGCCGCGAGTGGGGCAATATCATACTACTCGAGTGGGGCTGCAATTCTGCCGGTCAGTGTGGTTTGGCCTATTATCTTTTACATGCGGGTGGAGGTGACTGAAGCTTCTCTCTGTGGTGATTATTAGTCTTCGGAAAGTCAAAATGCCGCCACACATCCAATTTGAATGAGTCAACGTAAACTACGCGCTTGCCGTCGACATGCTTCTGAGCGCTCGCGCCCAACTTCAATATGAATGAACTGAAAACAAAAATTTGCTTATTTTACAACTTGCTTGTTGCTATCGTGCCTGTAAAGTGAGGCTGTTTAAAACTTGTATCGCGATTCGTTTAACATCTCAACCGACTTGAATCGTCACACATTTGTATCGGTTTTCAACCGGCTCCGACTGAATCGTTACATCCCTAGATGTCACGCAGGTGGTGGAGTAATAACTTCTTTCAATGAATCAGTTTAGAGGGTAACTAAACCCCAGCTCAGCGCTTAATTCAAGGACCAAGGGGATGAACCGAGGGCGGGACTGAGCAGAGGGCATGAGTGCCTGAGACCCGCAGTGACGGATTGATTGACAGCTGGTGTGAAGCCGTTCTCATGTGATCAATGATTGAAAGCTGAGTGACTCGCGAGTCACAAAGATGGAGAATGTCTGGAGTGACGCCAGTAGCTTTGCAACAGAACGGTCATTCAACAGAATGCCACTAAAATAAGTCAGACACGGAACAGCATACTAATACTGTGTTTGACCCCCTTTCGCCTTCAGAACTGCCTTAATTCTACGTGGCATTGATTCAACAAGGAGCTGAAAGCATTCTTTAGAAATGTTGGCCCATATTGATATGATAGCATCTTGCAGTTGATGGAGATTTGTGGGATGCACATCCAGGGCACGAAGCTCCCGTTCCACCACATCCCAAAGATGCTCTATTGGGTTGAGATCTGGGGACTGTGGGGGCCATTTTAGTCCAGTGAACTCATTGTCATGTTCAAGAAACCAATTTGAAATGATTGGAGCTTTGTGACATGGGGCATTATCCTGCTGGAAGTAGCCATCAGAGGATGGGTACATGGTGGTCATAAAGGGATGGACATGGTCAGAAACAATGCTCAGGTAGGCCGTGGCATTTAAACGATGCCCAATTGGCACTAAGGGGCCTAAAGTGTGCCAAGAAAACTTCCCCCACACCATTACACCACCACCACCAGCCTGCACAGTGGTAACAAGGCATGATGGATCCATGTTCTCATTCTGTTTACGGCAAATTCTGACTCTACCATCTGAATGTCTCAACAGAAATCCAGACTCATCAGACCAGGCAACATTTTTCCAGTCTTCAACTGTCCAATTTTGGTGAGCTGGTGCAAATTGTAGCCTCTTTTTCCTATTTGTAGTGGAGATGAGTGGTACCCGGTGGGGTCTTCTGCTGTTGTAGCCCATCCGCCTCAAGGTTGTGCGTGTTGTGGCTTCACAAATGCTTTGCTGCATACCTCGGTTGTAACGAGTGGTTATTTCAGTCAAAGTTGCTCTTCTATCAGCTTGAATCAGTCGGCCCATTCTCCTCTGACCTCTAGCATCAACAAGGCATTTTGGCCCACAGGACGGCCGCATACTGGATGTTTTTCCCTTTTCACACCATTCTTTGTAAACCCTAGAAATGGTTGTGCATCATACATCACGATGATCCACAACGTCCAATAGGAAAATTCAGCTGCAGTCGCCATCGTTCAACCTTAAGAGGGCAGCACACAGACGGTTTTACACCATATATTGTAGAATTAAAACACTTTATACCCAAATGTCAAAACATTTACTCGAATCAATGACCAGCACTAATAAAGCCCCATTCCTAACCCTAACCTTAACAAAAAGTTGGTTTAGGGTTTAGTTACCCTTTAAGGTTGAATTAATGCTTTTTTTTTACTATAAATTATGAACATGGCATCTGACGACTAATTTTGCTGTATTTCCAGATTCAATCATTGGCACGTACGCAAATGTGCACTCTTTAAAAACAGTGCTTTAAATCTCTTGACAAACTAAAAGACGTAATTGACATTTGTATGTATTATAAATAAAATATATTGGTTGTACTGAATGTCAGCTTGCTTATTTTGCTCAAGAGAAGGATTTATTAAGTCCACATGTCATGCAAACAAGAAACTCTCTTCTAACCACAGCTCGAGAGCTGTCGTTCCAATCACACAACTTTGCGATGCTGTTTGCGAATGTTCGTTGGAACGATGGTTTCGGGAAACACAGACTGGTTGAACTATGGTGATAATGACGGAAATTGCGACCATAGTTGGCTAACAACGCTTTTGGGAAACACACCCCTGGTTGGGCCAAAGATAAAAAAAAACACAAATTTCAACGTTTTCAGTGGTGTAGTCAGTAAAGCGCAAGGCTTAAGGATCTTGGTTTTGACGCGATCGACTCGGGTTTGAATCCGCCTTTTGCCGAGCTCGCTCTTCTCCCTTTTCCCATCACACATCACACCGGAAAGGCATTTACTTTCAATAAAAATGAAGAAAATGTTCTAAAAGTGGAAATAAAGTGCCTAAAGAAATGTTTAATAATAATAAGAGTATTTATTGGGTAGGGTTAGGGGTCGGTGTAGAGAGGCTTTTATTGTCCCATTAAGACTGCATGCATTTAATAATTTTAATAAATATAATAATTTACACTCTATGTTATTATTCCATCCTGTTAATGTACAACAACACTGATGTTCAAATAGTTTGTATCTGACCAAATAAAGTATAAATACCATGTCATTACTATTTACACATATTGCAAAGAACTGTAACTTTTTAATAGAATATATCACTATTTCACTTAGTAAATATCATCTATCACTAAGAAAATATATTATTTTCACTTAGTGCAAATAGCTGCTACCTTTTTAATTTCCCAGCATGCTTTGCCCATGGCACTCGAAAGGAAGAGTTAATGCTAAGTGTTATATAATATTTTTTTTGTGCAAGATTAATGTTAAGGTGGAGGTCTA
The DNA here is from genome assembly GCA_023566225.1 of Romanogobio albipinnatus. NCBI lineage: Eukaryota > Metazoa > Chordata > Actinopteri > Cypriniformes > Gobionidae > Romanogobio > Romanogobio albipinnatus. The sequence continues at coordinate 3,069,131 of CM042255.1, forward strand.
GTAGTGATTAATGTTTTGTTGTGCTGATTTAGAAGAGTTTCTGTTAATGTGGGTTTTTGGAGAGTTGTTGCTTGGTTTATGCTATTTTTAACACGTTGGCGTTTTCTGAATTAGTTTGTTGTAGCTAGCAAAATATTTATGTTGAGATAACCTGATAATTGTAAGTTAAATGTATGAATAAGTGTACTCAAATATTTCAAGTTAAGAACAATACAAATGTACGAGTACAAAATAAAAATCTTAAACTTTGAGTTTCTTAACTGAAAAAAAATGTATTCAACTTTTGAACGTTTGAGTTCTGACAACTCATTAGGGTTTACTGTGAAGTAAATAACTCATTTGATTTGCAAGAACTGAAAATAAAAAAGTTTATTAACTAAATATGTTATGTTAATTGCGATCAAAATGTATGAGTTAGCTAACTCATTACTTCAAGTTATGAGCAATTAATATGCATGAGTACTACAAACTTAAAATTTGATAGTTATGCTTACTTAAAATTGGGAACATCTTAACTCAAAAAACTTTTTTAGTTAGCCCAACTTATTCGGTTTACAGTGCATCCAGTAAGAACATAGAGCTATGAACTGAACAGATCATATTGAGATTGTGGACTTTGGTATAATCTTTTTGGTAAGATCTCTTTTTCTCATGAGTAACTTCTGAGAGGCTTTATTTGAGCATCATTTGATCTCATATATGTAACCCTGGACCACAAAACCAGTCATAAGGGTCCTTTTTTTTAAAAAATTGGGATGAATAAATAATCTTTCCATTGATGTATGGTTTGTTAGGACAATATTTGGCCGAACTATTTGAAAATCTGGAATCTGAGGGTGCAAAAAAATCGAAATACTGAGAAAATCTCCTTTAAAGTTGTCCAAATGAAGTCCTTAGCAACCATATTACTACTAATAATACATTTCCGGTAAGAAATTTACAAAATATCTTCATGGAACATGATCTTAATATCTTAATGATTTTTGTCATAAAAGAAAAATGGATAATTTTGACCCATACAATGTATTGTTGGCAATCGCCACAGATATACCTGTGAGACGCACGACTGCTGTTGAGCTCCAGGGTCACATTTGTCTAGAAGAAACAATTGAGATATTGGAAATCTCTTTAATGGTTTTCTTTCCTAAGGGGTTTGTGCTTGATCCCAGTTTTGGATTTGTTTACATTCTGTTTACATACTAGTGACATACTAGTATTTATCATGTGTAGGCTGGAAAGATGTAGCACATGACATAAAGGACATGTGCTGTGGTTGAGAGTTGGAGGGCATGGGTTTGTCTCTTTTAAAGCGTTTCGTAAGCGCAGATCTTTATGGGTCTGACAGTTTCATCTGAGCGCATTCACTCCTCTCAGTCATTTGACTCACCAAATTAACAGTTGTGTAATAAAACACAAAAGAAAAGAGCATATGGTGAGATGAACAGGGACGTTAAACAGCATTAAACAGTAGATTCTTGGCAGGCTGAACTCAATTACATGTTCAGAGAGAGAAAACAGTGAACACTTGAGATGTTGCCTTGAGTTTAGATGACAGTCCGTGAAAATCAAGTCTTTGTAATTGTAATGCACTGGCAGTTTCTCGTAGTTATTTTTATTTTGGGTATGTCATTTATGTCCCACTTGCCGAAATGACCAAATATACCGTGTGTATAGAACATTTGGAAATGTGTGACAGGGTGGACGTTTAAAGATAATAATTAGCTAGGAAAGAACAGCATGCTAGCAGAATATTTATATTTAGGACAAATTGCAGTATAAATGGACACAACGGGGTAAACATGTTATGTTTTACGCTTTTAGATAAGTTGAGGAAAAGAGAGAAAAGTTTATGACTACTTTGTTCTTGAAGTTGCTTTCCCTCAAGGAAATGATGCAACTTCTGGCAAATAATGTGGCATATGCTTAAGATTTAAAGTGCATGAAAGGGCAAGTCGCGCCAGACAAACTAATTTCATGGTTTTACACATTAGAATAAAATATGTATCACAATAAATGAACAACAGAGCTATTATATTCAACGGATATTTATTTTCAGATATAATAATCAAAAACTGTTTCTATACAACTCGGTTGCACATAAAGGTAGTTTTCAAAAACACTTGTCTTCAAACATATACATATATAACTCACAGTAGATTAGCTAGTGTTTCTAGTGTTTCGTTATAGTTAACGATTTATGAAATGTCGGCTAATTTTACTTTATGTTAATGCCATGCTAAGTGATATATTGTTCTGTTTCATTGACGTCCCTCTGCGATTGAAACACTGATTGATGGATTACATGACACATGATTCATTTCAGTTGTATTTTTCAACATACCGTTTGATGTTCATGCATGCTTTTTGTGCTATAAAGTGTATTAAAGTGGAAGAAAAGACTAATTTTCTAAGATCATGTCATGTGAGTTTTTACAGAAGGCTGATAAGATGCTAATCAAATATTGCATTGCCCTGTAAAAACTAATTTGCAGTCTATTGTCTAATGTCTGGTGAGGAGAACAGCTCCATTCATGTTTCTATTGTTCTCTCTCGACAAATGTTAGCACCTCTGCCGGCATGAGACTTCATCTTTATTATTATTTTATCGTTATTCTTTTGTTTGTATTCAGCCTTTATTCTGAGATTACATGGCTTTAGAGCTACAATTAGCATCAAGCTATACAATACAATTTAAAAGATCACTTTAAAAACTGTATTTACTTCCGATCGCGATCTAATGTGGATGTTAGCCATATAATGTCCTTGAAATATGTTTTGTATAGCCTTTTACATGCTAATCTCTACATCTGCTTAGCATTTATAATGTCAACATCTATTTATTGATATGAAGAGAATCACATGAAAATCACACACAAACCATATACTATTGTAATCGTGTGTTTATTTGCTTCTTGTTTCACGTGTAGAAACGTTTCTTTGGGTTTGTTTTTCACGGAGCTCAGAACGAGGAATTGTACAGGACAGCATCATCCAGAAGGGCAGGAATTATGGTCACATAAGATGAGTGACAGATCTAGATCGAATGAGTTTTGCATAACTGAGGAAAAACCTTGAACAGGAGAGACAGAGCTCACTCTAAAACGCTCTTCGGATCACATAATTCAGTGGGAAATGAATATAAATGGTATTCTGTATGATGAAACATGTTGCAAATATGTGAGAATAAATCAATATTTCTCCAAATATGCACACTTTTGGACTAAGAGCCCTCACGGGCGTTGTTCATGTGATCACATGTAAATTAGAGGAGATGTGAGAGAATATGAATTAATTTAATTATTCTATTCAAAATATCAAACATTACAGATTGACCATTTTACACACGATTAATATCATTACAACCTAGTTTTATCATAAACAGTGGTCAAATATAGTCTTTAATCTGTCTAATGATACTCAGTTTGTCCATATAAAGTAAAAGTGTGATGTTTTAACGAGAGGTGAATGTTGAACAACAGTAATCTGGGGCGGTCGGCCATCTTTGAGCGTAAAGAGGGTCATACTTGAACTTGACCAGTGTGTTTTTCCCTCTGATAAGAATAAAAACTTTTTTTTTTTCTCCAGCTAACTGTAGAAATGACCCTTGTATGTTTCTTTTAATAGTATAGCTAATTAGTTTAATTTAGTAGTTACTTCCAGCAGAAGAGCAGGACGTGTTCAGATGCTTTAAGAAGCTCTCTGCCTTCACACGCGATCACAGAAGTGTGTATGTGGACATGACGGTGCTGTTTCACGAGTCTGACCTTGTACAGGAGACACTACCGCTCAGTGACACATTAGCTGTCGGATTAAACACTTCCACTCAGCCAATCCAAACGTTTGGGTCTGGATTGTCTCCTAGGACAGATGATGGGTTTGATTTTTTTAGACCCACTTTATATCAGGTGGCCTTAACTACTATGTACTAACATTTTAATCAATTCAATCATTTGATACAATGCACTTATTGTGTACATACATGTTTTTATATTGTACTTACATTTAAAAAAATACCTGCATGTAATTACATCTGTGATTAATTTCTGTAGTTACATTTGTAATTACACAGTTGACACCAAACCCTACCCTTAAACTCACCCATACCACCCCACCTGTCCCTAACCCTACCCTTAAACTTACCCATACCACCCCACCTGTCCCTAACCCTACCCTTAAACTCACCCTTAACACCACACCTGTCCCTAACCCTACCCTTAAACTCACCCTTAACACCACACCTGTCCCTAACCCTACCCTTAAACTTACCCATACCACCCCACCTGTCCCTAACCCTACCCTTAAACTCACCCTTAACACCACACCTGTCCCTAACCCTACCCTTAAACTTACCCATACCACCACACCTGTCCCTAACCCTACCCTTAAACTCACCCACACCACCACACCTGTCCCTAACCCTACCCTTAAACTCACCCACACCACCACACCTGTCCCTAACCCTACCCTTAAACTTACCCATACCACCACACCTGTCCCTAACCCTACCCTTAAACTTACCCTTACCACCCCACCTGTCCCTAACCCTACCCTTAAACTCACCCATACCACCACACCTGTCCCTAACCCTACCCTTAAACTCACCCACACCACCACACCTGTCCCTAACCCTACCCTTAAACTTACCGACACCACCCCACCTGTCCCTAACCCTACCCTTAAACTTACCCATACCACCACACCTGTCCCTAACCCTACCCTTAAACTTACCCTTACCACCCCACCTGTCCCTAACCCTACCCTTAAACTCACCCATACCACCACACCTGTCCCTAACCCTACCCTTAAACTCACCCACACCACCACACCTGTCCCTAACCCTACCCTTAAACTTACCGACACCACCCCACCTGTCCCTAACCCTACCCTTAAACTTACCCACACCACCCCACCTGTCCCTAACCCTACCCTTAAACTTACCCATACCACCACACCTGTCCCTAACCCTACCCTTAAACTTACCCATACCACCACACCTGTCCCTAACCCTACCCTTAAACTTACCCATACCACCACACCTGTCCCTAACCCTACCCTTAAACTTACCCATACCACCACACCTGTCCCTAACCCTACCCTTAAACTTACCCATACCACCACACCTGTCCCTAACCCTACCCTTAAACTTACCCAAACCACCACACCTGTCCCTAACCCTACCCTTAAACTTACCGACACCACCCCACCTGTCCCTAACCCTACCCTTAAACTTACCCACACCACCCCACCTGTCCCTAACCCTACCCTTAAACTTACACATACCACCACACCTGTCCCTAACCCTACCCTTAAACTCACCCATACCACCACACCTGTCCCTAACCCTACCCTTAAACTTACCCATACCACCACACCTGTCCCTAACCCTACCCTTAAACTTACCCATACCACCACACCTGTCCCTAACCCTACCCTTAAACTTACCCATACCACCACACCTGTCCCTAACCCTACCCTTAAATTTACCCATACCACCACACCTGTCCCTAACCCTACCCTTAAACTCACCCACACCACCACACCTGTCCCTAACCCTACCCTTAAACTTACCCATACCACCACACCTGTCCCTAACCCTACCCTTAAACTTACCCTTACCACCCCACCTGTCCCTAACCCTACCCTTAAACTCACCCATACCACCACACCTGTCCCTAACCCTACCCTTAAACTCACCCACACCACCACACCTGTCCCTAACCCTACCCTTAAACTTACCGACACCACCCCACCTGTCCCTAACCCTACCCTTAAACTTACCCATACCACCACACCTGTCCCTAACCCTACCCTTAAACTTACCCTTACCACCCCACCTGTCCCTAACCCTACCCTTAAACTCACCCATACCACCACACCTGTCCCTAACCCTACCCTTAAACTCACCCACACCACCACACCTGTCCCTAACCCTACCCTTAAACTTACCGACACCACCCCACCTGTCCCTAACCCTACCCTTAAACTTACCCACACCACCCCACCTGTCCCTAACCCTACCCTTAAACTTACCCATACCACCACACCTGTCCCTAACCCTACCCTTAAACTTACCCATACCACCACACCTGTCCCTAACCCTACCCTTAAACTTACCCATACCACCACACCTGTCCCTAACCCTACCCTTAAACTTACCCATACCACCACACCTGTCCCTAACCCTACCCTTAAACTTACCCATACCACCACACCTGTCCCTAACCCTACCCTTAAACTTACCCAAACCACCACACCTGTCCCTAACCCTACCCTTAAACTTACCGACACCACCCCACCTGTCCCTAACCCTACCCTTAAACTTACCCACACCACCCCACCTGTCCCTAACCCTACCCTTAAACTTACACATACCACCACACCTGTCCCTAACCCTACCCTTAAACTCACCCATACCACCACACCTGTCCCTAACCCTACCCTTAAACTTACCCATACCACCACACCTGTCCCTAACCCTACCCTTAAACTTACCCATACCACCACACCTGTCCCTAACCCTACCCTTAAACTTACCCATACCACCACACCTGTCCCTAACCCTACCCTTAAATTTACCCATACCACCACACCTGTCCCTAACACTACCCTTAAACTTACCCATACCACCACACCTGTCCCTAACCCTACCCTTAAACTTACCCATACCACCAAACCTGTCCCTAACACTACCCTTAAACTTACCCATACCACCACACCTGTCCCTAACCCTACCCTTAAACTTACCCATACCACCACACCTGTCCCTAACACTACCCTTAAACTCACCCATACCACCAAACCTGTCCCTAACACTACCCTTAAACTTACCCATACCACCACACCTGTCCCTAACCCTACCCTTAAACTTACCCATACCACCACACCTGTCCCTAACCCTACCCTTAAACTTACCCATTCCACCACACCTGTCCCTAACACTACCCTTAAACTTACCCATACCACCACACCTGTCCCTAACCCTACCCTTAAACTTACCCATACCACCACACCTGTCCCTAACCCTACCCTTAAACTCACCCATACCACCACACCTGTCCCTAACACTACCCTTAAACTTACCCATACCACCACACCTGTCCCTAACCCTACCCTTAAACTTACCCATACCACCACACCTGTCCCTAACACTACCCTTAAACTTACCCTTACCACCACACCTGTCCCTAACCCTACCCTTAAACTTACCCATACCACCACACCTGTCCCTAACCCTACCCTTAAACTCACCCATACCACCACACCTGTCCCTAACCCTACCCTTAAACTTACCCTTACCACCACACCTGTCCCTAACCCTACCCTTAAACTTACCCTTACCACCACACCTGTCCCTAACCCTACCCTTAAACTTACCCTTACCACCACACCTGTCCCTAACTACCCTTAAACTTACCCTTACCACCACACCTGTCCCTAACCCTACCCTACCCTTAAACTTACCCTTACCACCACACCTGTCCCTAACCCTACCCTTAAACTTACCCTTACCACCACACCTGTCCCTAACATTACCCTTGTTTCATCAATGTTGACACAGAAACCAGAAACCCACATCAACCCAGGCTCACTTGAAAACTGAAAAGTTATACTACGTTTCTGTGAAATGTCCTGTAAGTGAGCAAAAAGTCAAGCCCTGATTGTATCGTATCATGTGTTTTGGTCTCTACGTCGTTCCCATTCTTCCATTTATGATACACAGTAGTTTCCACAACTCAGGTGTTTCAAACATTTGACTGGTATTGTACATCCGTATGTCTTTTGTGTGTAGCTCTTGTGAGGCTGACGTCCTTGGTCCACCGTATGTAGTTTGATTTTCACTCTCCACATGAGCCTGACCGACACACTCCACAAACAGTGAGAGATCGGCACAGTGTTTTAATGCCATCCACAGAGAGAAGCATCGCCTCACCATTCCTGTCATCCGTCCCTATGGGCCCAGCGAGAAAAATTAGCACTAATACCTGGTGACATTGTGCTCTGTGTGCTCATTAGTGGGGGGCAGCGTTTCAATCACACTCCCCGTCTGAGCGTGTGCTCAGCAGAATGCTTAAAACAGTCTTCCTCCGCCCGAGCCAACTAACACGGTCTCTGGGAGGTTTCTGAGCGTGTTGTTTTGTTGTTTTGTGCACTCTGGTGACTTTCAGACAACGTCTGTGTGCTGCATCTTCTCGCTGTGACGCTGCTGTGATGCAGTGCCACGAGTCGGAGAACAATAATTAAGTGTTTGTTGTCATTTCATCTGTCCCAGTTACAGTATGTTCCCACCCATAACTGACATTAGTGTTCATATGGTGTGAATATTGATCAGGTATTGAACATGTTGCCAACATTAAAGCTCCCTCTGCGGACAGAGATGAACAAACACACAAATATATGTTTGGAGAATAAACATGTTGTGGTCAAAAAATGAAGTCATTTACTATATCGTTAGCCTCATAGCATAATTGCCCAGATCATATTTCAATGTTTTTGGACTTAGGCAATTATGCTATGAGGCTAACGATATGCCTTGTTTTTACTTGTCATGTGACCTGATTCCAGACGTTGTCCATCAATTTTTGTAATTGAGTGGTCCAAGACCCTAGGGACTTTTGTTGCACTTGAACCATGAATGCACAAAATAAAAAAATTGACTGGATTCGAGGAGTTTTGTGGTTGAAAAAAAAAAAGAAAAAATAACAAATACTTCCCTCGTGGGTCAAATTGACCCTCCATAGGAATGAATGGAATGCTTCAGGACACATAGACAAACCTAAAAAAAATGCTAAAATTTAAAACTAAAAATGCTAAAACTACCAAAATATTATTGTAGAATGTCTTCATGTGTATCTGAATGCATTCTGAAGAGAACTGACACCCAGTGTGAGAGATTTTGAGCTGAATTAAAAGGGTTATGCAGGAAATTGTGAGTTATTTTGAATTGAAGTAGAAAAAAATGTGAAGAATGTGCTTAAATTATTATTTCTTTATTATTTATTGATAAAATGTAGTAATTTAAAGGCAAAAAAAATGCATTCAAAAATAAATATGATCAAAATAAATAAAATAAGAAACAATTAAGTATAATTTTAGGGCTTCGGGTCATTTTGACCCACAAGGGAAAGATTTGTTACAAAGTGCGACGGAGGGATAAGGGTTAAACTATGTAAAAATATCTGTATTTTCTTTGCAATGAGGGTAAATAGTAGTTAAATGCTACTTATACGTATAAATAGTACTATTTGCACCTCAGTGTTGTTGTACATTAAACGGTTTGCAATAATAACATGAGTGTAAATGATTATATTTATTCAAATTATTAAATGGATGCCACCTTATGGGGACAATAAAGCCTCCCTACACCGACCCCTAACCAAGGCCGTAACCAGAGTTTGAAAGTGAGTGAGGTCTGGGGTGGGGTGTTAAGAATTGTGCTTTAATAATTGTGCATCTTCGGGTGGGACTATCCCTTTACAGTTTTTTTCAATTGCTAACAAGCATTGTTCAATACTGAAACCACATTTTCAAAACTTTTCACACATTCAGCGACACACAAGTGTATACGGACCAAACTGTGAATAATTTTTCATTGCTTTCAGACAAAACTCTTTTTGTCTGAAAAAGTCAAGTCAAGTCAGTTTTATTTATATAGCGCTTTTTACAATGCCAATTGTTTCAAAGCAGCTTCACAGTGTTAAACAGGAAAATAATGCAACAGAATTTGATTCACTCCGTACAAAACGGTGATGTCATCAGCTCATTTCAACTATCGTGTAGTGACAATGTGGGCAGGTCTGTAATTTAGTTTATATGGTTAATTTAGTTTACTAATTAGATTTATTTGGATATTTAGTTGAAAATATTTTAGTTGAAAAAAAAAAAAGGAAAATTTGTGAACATTGATCATTACATATTGGCCCAATAAATGACTTCCAAATAATTATCCCCATGCAAAAAGAAGCATTGTACTAATCATAGCTTAAAGGGTTAGTTCACCCAAAATTGAAAATAAAGTCAGTAATTACTCACCCTCATGTTGTTCCAACCATGCAAGACCTTCGTTCATCTTCGGAACATAATTTAGTATATTTTTGATGAAATCTGAGAGCTGTCTCACTCCTCCATAGGCTTTCAGAGGGACTGAAACTTGATGGCCCAGAATAGTAAGTAAAAACGTCATTTAAGGAGTCCAAATGACTACAGTGGCTCTGTATTAAGTCTATCATGCGACGAAAATACTTTTTGAGCGGAAAAACAACAAAAATAACGACTATTATTGTTGTTCAATTTGAGCCTCTGACACCACGACGCATGCGCGAAAACTGAGATTAGTAGTAGTAGAAGAAGAACGAAGGTCTTGCATGGTTGGAACAACATGAGGGTGAGTAATTACTGACTTTATTTTCAATTTTGGGTGAACTAACCCTTTAAGGTCTTCACTCAAAATTAAAATTGTATATTCACCGAACATATTTAATTGTGCTCAGTCAATCTATGAAGTCGAAGTGAAAAATCCATGTTGGCTGAACAAGTCCTACGTCCGAAAAAACAGATTTTCTGAAGGAGAATGTGTTGCCAGTGATTGGTGGAACAAGCTTATTTTGAGACATGTATGAAGTGTTTTGTTGGTCTGAGTGAGTTTTGGGGGTTAGATTAACTGTTTGGCCAAAATTAATCTTGGAAATGCAGATTTTATGAAGACTTTTGAAAATGTGGCTTCAGTATTGAACAATGCTTGTATTATATAATGATAGCCAACACAAAAAAAGAATATGACACTGATGATGAATAAACAGTATAAGGTAGCAGTCCCAAACGAGATTTTGTTTATGCAATAATGTTGTAAATTGGTATGAGAGACCAAAGTAAAAATAAAATGGTAAAATGCCAGATACTGAAACAACAGTTACCATGGTAAATAGTACACAAACTGTTAATGAAACATATGAATACTGATCCTGAGGATGAATGAACAACATCATAAACCTGCATGGTAATCATTCGCAGCTAAGTTTAATTTACTGGCACTTTTTGGTAATTTCATGACTTACTAATTAACATGCAGTGTTGCATGCTCGTAGTTTATTTTGCGCTTTATTTATAATCAAGTGAGATCCACCGCGTTTGCACGTGCAATTGAAGAGTGCGCGCTACGAGCACAATATTGACTGTCTGAGAGGACTGGAAAGTTCTACTTGACCTACTTGTTATTCAGATCTGTATTATTTTTGATTGTGTTGATACCTTTCTTACAGATAATAATAGTTATGATCATTGCGTTTGTCTTACCGAATGTGGCATCTTCCTGTCAGCAATTACAGTTTGTCTATGAGATTTCTTTTTCATTAATGTCGGTGGCGCAGTGTTGCCAGACAAGCAAAAACAACAACCAATATAAATCCGAAATAAGTTTACAAAAACTTGTGTTTTGGGAATAAAATAAATATATCATTAACCCTAAAATGCAACTTACCACTTTATTAACTTCCTAAAGTGTCACGTTAAGTGGGAAAAACGAGTCCAAAACTACTTATAATTAACTGGATCGCACCCGCGCCCTCACTTACAAAAAGCTCTCGAGTCCCGTTCGCTCTTCTCGCAGCGACATGAATATCACAAACACTCATATGAGCCTATAGGAGGTGGTTCACACGGCTTATTAGTCATTTAGAGAGCTTGAAATTTTGTTTTTGAATATGAAAAAAATGACGAGGTCCGGACCTCATAGCTGGCTGCGGCCGTGCCCCTAACCCTAAACACTTTATTTATGCATTTGGCAGACGCTTTTATCCAAAGCGACTTACAGTGCCCTTATTACAGGGACAATCCCCCTGGAGCAACATGGAGTAAAGAGCCTTGCTCAAGGACACACTGGTGGTGACCGCTGGGATCAAACCAGCAACCTTCTGCATATCAGTTCAGTGGTTTAACCCACTGGACCACCATCTCACATTCACTTTATTATTAAACACACGTTAGACACTTTATTTACACTTTTCAAATATTTTCTTAATTTTTTATTGAAAATAATTGCATTTCTGATCTGATATGTGTTGGGAAAAGGGAGTAGAGTGAGGGAAAAGGCGGAATCAAACTCGGGTCAATTTGTGACAAAATTGTCTGTCACGTGCCGCACCTCTACACTATTGATACTGGCGTCTTCCATAATTGTGTCTGGGCCAATCAGGTGTCAGTGGGCGGAGTCAGTGTAAATAGTCTCTGCTAACAAGGCGGGCTATTTTTTACTCTGAAAACACACTGTATATAAACTTGTAACTTTCTTTAAGTCCAGAGTTTCTGAAGGACACAATAGATGCAGCGACTGCACTGCTGGTAAATGACTCTAAAAACTCTGTACATTCGCTCGGCGTTACTGTGAGACACAATTGCAGTGAGTTAGATCATACCAGGCATGGTAAAACACGGTACTATATGGTACTATTGGAAATAAGGCTTCTGTTGTAACATGCTTAATAGCTTCAGTTTCTCTCGCTGAGCAGTGTGAAATATTTAATGCTTTATACCTTGAAAACATCAACAACAAACTCAGATTTACAGAATGCTGGCGCTGTCGATACAGAAAGAAATGGACCAAATCCCCCAAGATTCCCTCTAAGCCACTTCCCTCACTATTCCCAGAGTCTGCATTTACTTTTCTCTCCTAAACCTCAGTCTGTTTCCACTACACACACACACACACACACACACACTGATAGACCTAACAGTGAGGTAGAAGACAATTCTTGCAACCATTGCTATTCTTTTTCAGTTTTTATTCCTTCTTTTGCTATTCAGCATTTTTATTCTCTATATTTTCTTGCATTTTGGCGGGAAATTATCTGACAATGCCCCTGCTATGCTTTATCAAATGCGTGTAATTTGGCTGTTTGTGAATGTGAAAGTTTTAAAGATCAAAGTGCACAACACATAGTTATTGTCTCCTAAAAGAAAGAATTGATTCTGAAACGAGTCGTCAGTAATTTCAGTCTCAGTCCCTGTTACAAACCTACGCAACAATGTAACACATTTGCATAACCATAAACATGCCTTAGTTTGGTTTGTGTCGTTCATGTCGGGAAGACGCTGTTTTCACTTTGAGACACTTCAAAAGGCTCAGGACTTTTGATGAGGACCTTTATTTCAATGCTGAAGTAATTTTGTGTGATTGTGCAACATTCATTAGGCGCTAATTAGATAAATAACTAGAAGAAGAAGAATAAGGTACAGTGAAAGTAATGCATGTACACACACCTAAAGGATTATTAGGAACACACACTAATACTGTGTTTGACCTCCTTTCGCCTTCAGAACTGCCTTAATTCTACGTGGCATTGATTCAACAAGGAGCTGAAAGCATTCTTTAGAAATGTTGGCCCATATTGATAGGATAGCATCTTGCAGTTGATGGAGATTTGTGGGATGCACATCCAGGGCACGAAGCTCCCGTTCCACCACATCCCAAAGATGCTCTATTGGGTTGAGATCTGGGGACTGTGGGGGCCATTTTAGTCCAGTGAACTCATTGTCATGTTCAAGAAACCAATTTGAAATGATTGGAGCTTTGTGACATGGGGCATTATCCTGCTGGAAGTAGCCATCAGAGGATGGGCACATGGTGGTCATAAAGGGATGGACATGGTCAGAAACAATGCTCAGGTAGGCCGTGGCATTTAAACCATGCCCAATTGGCACTAAGGGGCCTAAAGTGTGCCAAGAAAACATCCCCCACACCATTACACCACCACCACCAGCCTGCACAGTGGTAACAAGGCATGATGGATCCATGTTCTCATTCTGTTTACTCCAAATTCTGACTCTACCATCTGAATGTCTCAACAGAAATCCAGACTCATCAGACCAGGCAACATTTTTCCAGTCTTCAACTGTCCAATTTTGGTGAGCTGGTGCAAATTGTAGCCTCTTTTTCCTATTTGTAGTGGAGATGAGTGGTACCCGGTGGGGTCTTCTGCTGTTGTAGCCCATCCGCCTCAAGGTTGTGCGTGTTGTGGCTTCACAAATGCTTTGCTGCTTACCTCGGTTGTAACGAGTGGTTATTTCAGTCAAAGTTGCTCTTCTATCAGCTTGAATCAGTCGGCCCATTCTCCTCTGACCTCTAGCATCAACAAGGCATTTTGGCCCACAGGACTGCCCCATACTGGATGTGTTTCCCTTTTCACACCATTCTTTGTAAACCTTAGAAATGGTTGTGCGTGAAAATCCCAGTAACTGAGCAGATTGTGAAATACTCAGACCGGCCCGTCTGGCACCAACAGCCATGCCACGCTCAAAATTGCTTAAATCCCCTTTCTTTCCCATTCTGACATTCAGTTTGGAGTTCAGGAGATTGTCTTGACCAGGACCACACCCCTAAATGCATTGAAGCAACTGCCATGTGATTGGTTGATTAGATAATTGCATTAATAAGAGCTGAGGGGCCTGGTTGCTAAAACCAGCAGCGACAATCTACCTGTCACTCAAGTGGCCACGCCCTTAATTATGCAGAACTTTAAAGCTTAATATAATTTAAATGAATGAGTTATACCCCCCCCCCCCCTCACAGTTGTCACAAAGGGCAAAATTAACCGTATAGACCAAAACCAATTTTTGTACCAGACTGTAAACAACTGTTTTTCTGCTGTAAAGTTGGGCATTTTAACATGGAGGAGATACAGATTTGACTCCCTTTTGGAGCCTGTCTCTAGCGGCCAGTCGATGAATTGCAGTTCAAAGGTGCAGTGTGTGAATTTTAGCGGTTTCTAGCATTGAGAATTGCATCCCCCAACACTCACAGAGCACATAGAGAAGCTACGGTGGCCGACACAGGACAAAGATGATGTGGTCGTCTGAGACCGCAGAGAGTAGCTAGCACTCTGTAGAGAAGTTTGTCCCTTTAGGGCTACTGTAGAAACATGACGGCACAAAATGGCGGCCTCACTGTAAGGGGACCCGCGGTGTGTGTAGATAGAAATGGCTCATTCTAAGGTCATAAAAACATAACGGCTCATTATGTAAGGTCTTTATACTCCACTGAAAACATAGTTATGTATATTAAATTGCATTTCTGTCAATAGATCCTCATACATATTACACACTGCACCTTTAAGTCACTTCCTTGCTGGCTTCAAGAGAGAGACCGGAAGGTTGGCGCGTGGTTTTAACATCACAACAGTGAAACACTTTAGCCTTAAATACTTATTTAATCAGTCTAACAGCTGCATTACAACCATGACAAGATTAATGCTGAAAGAGCAACTGGAGTTTTTATCAATTATGGCACAATGTTGTCCAGAGGATCGTTCGTGATGTAATTAAAAACAAACGAGCGAGAGAGAGAGAGAGAGAGAGAGAGAGAGAGAGAGAGAGAGAGAGAGAGAGAGAGAGAGAGAGAGAGAGAGAGAGAGAGAGAGAGAGAGAGAGAGAGAGAGAGATTTAGGAGAAGGTATCAGAAATAAATGTCAACAGCTGGCAAAACTAATACATTGCTTGTGTCTAGTCACTCCGTTACAACTGACGGCTTCAATGCAACCAGCGATCCTCTGGATATTAGAATGACACCCCCAAAAAATATCACACATCTAAGAATATCAAAAT
This sequence comes from Romanogobio albipinnatus, assembly GCA_023566225.1. Taxonomy (NCBI): domain Eukaryota; kingdom Metazoa; phylum Chordata; class Actinopteri; order Cypriniformes; family Gobionidae; genus Romanogobio; species Romanogobio albipinnatus. The sequence continues at coordinate 3,084,722 of CM042255.1, forward strand.
ACATGTGACATATCCTCTTAGCAGCTGGTTTGGGATCAGATTAAGTCTTATAAAGGTTAAACACTGTTATGAATGATAATGATGTTCCTCTGAAAATACATTTATGAATCCATGACTTGGCATCGTTATTGTCCACACTGCATGCTAATTATGAATTATAGCTCCATTTATACTTATTTATAAGTATTACTATTTTATAAACATATTTATAAAGACTCATTAAGACCTATAATGCATTATAACAACAGTTATAGTTACATTCATATTATTTTTATAATTATGCACATGCTCATAATCCATATACACTGATTTATAAGTACTGTATTAATTAGTCAGTCGTATGGATCCATGAATGTATTTACCTGCATTACTTATTATATGTTATTATATTATAGTTACAATTACTTTTTAGTCATTCAGATTTATTTCTGTCAAATAAGTGAATATATTGTTATTAATAGTCATGTTGTGTTATAAATACTTATTGTATCATAATCTCTATAAATGCACCATTGATGGCTTTAAGTGAAAACACAGGATGCAATTTTCCTAAAGCAAATCATGTGCTCACTATACATTTTAAGTTGTTTACTTGGTATTGTAATGCACAATAATTCCTGTAATAAAATAATGGGAAATACACAGAAATCATTAATACAAACAGTTGAAAAAAATTCTCTTTTTTAATGTTGCATACTAGCAAAACACTGCAACAATACTTTTCAAAATATGATTTCAAACTGCTATAAGCAAAACCATGAATATGGATATATAAATATAGCATTCATGACCTCTAATGCAAACATTATCCATTAAAGACATAATTGATAACTAATCAGTAAAGCAAACAAGTTTTATATTTGATCATTTATAAATCAGTGTATATGGATTATGAGCATGTGTAATAAAAAACCAAATGCATGACTTGCAAGTAATTAAAAAAGAATAATATGAATGTAACTATAAGTGCTCTTATAATGCAGTCTTAATGAGTCTTTATAAATATGTTTATAGAATAGTGATACGTATAAATAAGTATAAATGGGGCAATAATTAATTATAAGCAAGGGCTTCATAGAAAGTGTTTTCTTCCTCTGTTTTTGGATGTTTGTTTTCCAATACCTTCACATTCTTAAATCAAGACACATTTACTTGAGAAGTCTTGAGAAGTTTTCCTAAGAGACTAAAAACAAGATGCTAAATGCTACAAACACAAAGAAAATGTGTGCAAAAGGGGTCAGAAAAATAAACTTGTTTTCAATTTGAATTATGTTTATTTTTCTGACTCCATTAGCATCAATTCATTTTGATCTTATTCTTTTTTCTTTTTTCTTTCAGAAAACAAGATTTAGGGTGGGTAGATCTTAAATCTAAATTAAATCAAGGTTTATCGTCTCGGTTACGTATGTAACCCTCGTTCCCTGAGGAGGGAACGGAGACGTACGTTAGTGACTAACGAATGGGGTTTCGCTTAGAAGCCTATCATCTTCGAGAATTCAACAGCGCCCAATGGCAGTGCCAATGCCATGGGCATGCGGAATTTGCATGCGTAACTCCGCCCCACCCTGTGGGTATATAAGGAAGTACGCTGGCAACATCGCATTATGTTACTGCTGCAGGAGCCAAGACTGAACTCCGCATACCAGCAACACAGCTGACGTGGCAAAGGAAACGTACGTCTCCGTTCCCTCCTCAGGGAACGAGGGTTACATACGTAACCGAGACGTTCCCTTTCGTTCAGTCACTACGACGTACGTTAGTGACTAACGAATGGGGGTTCCAATACAACAACGCCACTCAGCTGTCATCCAGTGCCCTGCGTAAGTGTGAGTACCCTGTCGTAAGACTAGTACGGACGAAGGACTCCCACTTATCACAGGATTACCAAGGTACACTGGGAAGCATATCCCAGTGCGGGAATGCCAAGATGCCTACCCGTAGGGAGGACTTAAGAATACACATATGACCCGCTAAGGGCTGCATATGGAAGATCTCTAGGGTACCAGCCAGAGGGTGGATTTTTAACCCTAGGGGTGGCAGGGACTTGCCAAGGGAAAGACACCTGCTCACTGAGGAGGCTTACGGTGGAAATACTCGTGTGGGGGTCGCCGGAGGGGAACCATGCACACGGAGCACCTGGCCGGACATGAGGGTCTGGGCTCGAAAGGGCAGACTGAACTGATGTCGGCGTAAGCAGTGCTGGAGGAGCTCAGGGCTCTCGGGGAGCTCACCTGAGGAAAAATATCGCACGTATCCAGTCCGTGGAGTGGAATGGCGAGCAAGCGAAGACACCTGAGCCTGGCCCATACCGGCCACCGTAGGGGCGAGTACATAGTCGGACACTGGCTCCACTCGGAGATTGTAAAATCTGGCGAATGTGTTTGGTGTCGCCCAGCCTGCAGCTCTGCAGATGTCTGTCAGCGAGGCGCCACGCGCTAAGCCCAAGAGGAGGCCACACTCCAGGTGGAGTGTGCCCTGACCCCAAGGGGACATGGTCGACCTTGCTGCTGGTAAGCCAAAACAATGGTGTCCACTATCCAGTGAGACAACCTCTGCTTTGAGAGAGCACTTCCCTTCCGCTCTCCACCATAACAGACAAAGAGCTGGTCTGAGGTCCTGAAACATCGCGTACTGTCTACATAAGCGCGGAGAGCGCGTACTGGACAGAGCAATGCCAAGGCTGGGTCTGCCTCCTCCAAAGGCAGCGCTTGCAGGTTCACCACCTGGCTTCTTGGAACGGGGTGGTGGGAACCTTGGGCACATATCCGGGCCGGGGTCTCAGGATCACGTGAGAGTTAGCCGGCCCGAACTCAAGGCACGCTTCGTCAACCGAAAATGCTTGCAGGTCCCCGACCCTCTTAAGAGAGGCCAATGCGGTCAGCAGAGCCGTCTTTATAGACAAGAACTTAATCTCAACCGACCGCAAAGGCTCAAGGGAGGCCTCTACAGAGCACTTAAGACTACTGAGAGGTCCCAAGAGGGAACGAGAGGAGAGCGAGGATGATTCAGTCTCCTCGCCCCCCTCAGGAACCTGATGATCAGGTCGTGCTGACTTACCTTTTTGTCTCCCAGGAGATCGTGGTAGGCAGATATTGCGGCCACATACACTTTAAGGGTGGAAGGAGACAGCCTTCTTTCCACCCCCTCCTGGAGAAACGATAGCACGGACCCAATCGGGCATTTCCAGGGGTCTTCCTGGCGGGAAGAGCACCATGTGACGAAGAGGTTCCACTTCAACGCATAGAGGTGTCGTGTAGACTCTGCTCTAGCGGAAGTGATGGTAGCGACCACCGCAGGTGGAAGGCTACTCAGACCTGCCGCGTCCCGTCCAGAAGCCACACGTGGAGCTTCCAGAACACTGGACGCGGGTGCCAAAGGGTGCCCCGTCTCTGAGTGAGAAGGTCTTGACTCAGAGGAATAGGCCAGGGAGGGGCTGTCGCAAGGAGTAGCAGTTCTGAGAACCAGGCCTGGCCGTGCCAACGGGGCGACCAACATGACCTGCTCCTTGTCCTCCCTGATCTTGCACAGTACCTGTGCGAGAAGGCTCACTGGGGGAACGCATACTTGCGTAGCCCCGACGGTCAGCTGTGCGCCAGTGCATCCGTGCTGACCATAGGTCAGGGAATAATACAGGGAGCAATGAGAAGAGTCCTGGGAGGCAACAGGTCTACCTGTGCGTCGCCGAACCGTTCCCATATCAGCTAGACCGTCTGGGGATGGAGTCTCCATTCTCCAGGAAGTGGCTGAAGCCGTGAGCTCGTCGGCTGCACGGTTCAGGACTCCCGGGATGTGGACAGCATGAAGGAACCTCAGATGCTTCTGACTCCATAAAACGAGATGGCGGGCGAGTTGAGACATACGGCGGGAGCGTAGACCGCCCTGGTGGTTGATGTACGCTACTACGGCCGTGTTGTCTGTCCTGACTAGCACATGTTGACCCTTCAGCAACGCTCGGAAGCGGTGCAGGGCGAACCGTACTGCCAGTAACTCGAGGCAATTGACATGCAGAAGGCGCTGGGGTCCTGTCCAGGAGCCCGCGGCTGCTTGTCCATTGCACATGGCACCCCAGCCCGTGGATGATGCATCTGTTGAAACAACAAGATGCCTGGAAACTCGTTCTAGGGACACACCGGTCCGTAGAAACTTGAGGTTCGACCACGGGGTGAGAGTCTGTAAGCAGGCCCGAGTCACTTGTACCCGGAGCGTGCCAGACCGCCATGCCCATCTCGGGACTCGATCGCGTAGCCAGTGCTGAAGCGGTCTCATATGTAGCAATCCGAGCGGCGTCACCGCGGCTGCAGATGCCATATGCCCCAGGAGCCTCTGAAATAGCTTCAGTGGGACCGCATTCTCGCCCTCGATTTGACAAAGGCCAGTCAGCAGAGACTGTGTGCGCGCTCGCTGGTAAGCAGCACGCACCTGCGACCGAGTTGGAAACCACACTGAGAAAGGAGATCCTCTGCACGGGGCAGAGTCGCTCTTCTCCCAGTCGACCCGAAGGCCCAGACGGGCTAAGTGCTGGAGCACTTGGACTCTGTGTCCGCAGACCTGCTTCGAGAGTGACCCAGTATGAGCCAGTCATCGAAGTAGTTCAGGATGCGAACCCCGTGCTGCCGAGTGGCGCAAGGGCTGCCTCGAAGACTACGTAGAGTCACGAGGGGACAGAGCTGCCCGAATGGGGGGACTGCGTACTGAATGTCCGCCCCTCGAAGCAAACCGTAGGAACGGTCCGCGTCGAGGAAGGAGACATGAAGTAAGCGTCCTTCAGGTCGATCGCTGCAACCAATCTACCGGACGAACGTGTCCAAAGAGGCGTTCGCTACCGACATCCTGAACGGAAGCCTGAGAAGGATCGGTTCAAGACGGGCAGATCCAGGATTGGCCATAACCCACCGGTTTCCTAGGGTACAATGAAGCAAGGGCTGAGAAGCCGGACTTCACTTCGGCTGGAGGGACAGGCTCGATCGCACCCTTCGCCAGTAGGGTGACAACCTCCGCACGCATGACAGGGGATAGGCCCCATCATAGCGGGCGGCCTCCCCAGAGCGGGGAGGAACCTGCGCGAACTGAATCGCGTAGCCGCGCCTGATGGTCTTCGTGACCCAGCGGAACAGTCCCGGAAGCTGAAGCCAGACTCCCAGGAACTGCACCAGCGGGGTCATTCGGACCACAGACGTACCCAGGGTGGGGCAGCGAGGCAGCGTTACCGGCCCGGACATGGGAGGCTGTTGGGCGTCCCGGTGCGGGGGCACGGTTAACTGCTGCGTCCTGACAGAGGAGACCAGGGAAGGACGCACGTTCCACTGGGGTCTGCTCTGAGAGGAGGCTGGCGAGAGAGAGGGACGAGAGTGGCGCGGCCCGGAGGCGGCACACACTGCCATCACCGGTCTCTGGGCCCTCAGAGACAGGAACATGAGTTCTTTCCAAGCGCTGCTAGCCCGGGGGCCAGCAGCGGAAGGATTTTCCCCCGGCCCTCCACCGGGGGAAGGAGAGGCCCTGCAACCATCCCCTGGAAAGAACTGGAACCCATCTCTGAGTTGTCCACCTCCAGCCTGGCGTTTCAGCCAGGCTGAGGAGCGGACTGGGCGACATCCTGCAACCACCTCCACGGCGCGGCCCGGAGAAGGCTGCTGCTGGGGCCGGACGGGAGGAGGGAGGGCGCCCTCGGCGGCGAGCGGACTGAGGCGACTGGGCCGGCGGCTGGTGCAGCAGCCAGCCGCCGGGGCAGTACGTGTTACAGCCTCAGTCTGCTCTGGGGCGGCCAAGAACTGTTGGGCGCAGTTCTCGGCCGCGCCGCCGAAGAGGCCAGCCTGGGATATGGGCGAGTTGAGGAGGCGGGCTCAGTCAACCCCCCCATATCACCAGGTAAGGCCAGGAAATTCTCCCGGACCACAGCTGTGGACATCGCCCGACCGAGGGAGCGTGTGGCCACCTTCACCACCCAGAGGGCGGGATCAGTGGCGGCACGCAGCTCAACAAAGAGCCCTGGGTCAGCTCCACCCTTGTGCATGTGCAAAGGGGCGGCGGCCTACCCCATAGCACTGCAGGACCACGCCACCGAAGTAGACGAGCCCACAGGCTTAGGGAGGGTGCTTAGGACAGCCACACCACGTCAAAGCCCTCTGTGGACACCGGAGTGCGCAACAGAGTTGTTTAACAGTGGGGAGGGGGCCCCAGTGTACCCTAGGCCGCGGCCCCATCAAGGGCAGAGAAGGCGGAGGAGGCCACCAAACGGTCACGGGAAGCACGGGGACTTCCAGGACCGCGTGATCTCCTCATGCACCTCGGGAGCGAAAGGCATTGGGGGCGGGGCCCAACAGCTGTCGGGTGCCGCCCACAAAAACCGATCGCGCAACCACGAGCACTCGCGACTGGGCGGAGTTCCACACCAGCGCGAGGCTCGCGGCTGCCCGAGATAACATGGCTATCAACTCTAGGTCAGATCAGGCAGTGCTGACACACCCGGAGGCGGAGCACAACCTAATCGTCATCCCCAAAGGATCTAGCCCACCTTGGGATGCGGCGATCGACATCTCGCCGCTATCTGGAGTGTGAACGAAACGAACGAGGCGTCAGAGACGGGCCGCTGTTTCAGTCCAGCACTCGCGGGAAGCGATGTGCGAGAGGGGGGCGTGGCCCGAGGAAAGATCGTCGGGGTTCTTAAACCACGCACCGCCCTCAGGTCACCCTGGCCACCAGCCAAAGTACCACCTCTCTCAGAGACGGTAGATTGGGGTGTGGCAGAGGGGACTCTCTCTCCTTGCAGAGATCACTGAGTCTCGACCGCGACATCGCGATGGTCACGTTCCCGCAGTGGGAACATGACACATCCACAATCACTGCCCGAACGTGCTGAAGCCCAAACACGTCGAGCAGTGAATGTGCCCATAGACAGCAACGGAGATCGATCGCACCCGGAAGTGCACGGGCGAACCGTCTTGAAAAAGACGTGCCACGCGCAAGCTCTTTTTGTGAGAGGAAAGCTCTGCAGAGTGCCGAAGCGCCCAGTAATAACACACACAGCTGTTGCAGATCACTGCACAGATCAGCAGGCAGGCAATGCGAGATCGCTGGAATGCGCCGTCACACCAACACCCTGGAGAACCGCTCGTCTCGAAGACTGAAGAGAGGACTTCAGAATTCAGGCTTGTAGGAGTGAAGAGATGCTCTTGGCTCCAAAGCAGAAACATAATGCGATGTTGCCAGCGTACTTCCTTATATACCCACAGGGTGGGGCGGAGTTACGCATGCAAATTCCGCATGCCCATGGCATTGGCACTGCCATTGGGCGCTGTTGAATTCTCGAAGATGATAGGCTTCTAAGCGAAACCCCCATTCGTTAGTCACTAACGTACGTCGTAGTGACTGAACGAAAGGGAACTAATAATTATGTTGCACTAAACTTTAAATCTTGTTAAAAAATAAGCAGGTTTACATTTAAACCATCATTTTGAACCTACATTTAATTTATATTCACGATAGATTAACATTAATCCCATTGCTCCATAACTTAAGGGTGCGTTCATACTTGTAGTTCGGTTCGTTTGGTCTGGACCAAAAAACAAAAACAAAACATGTAGTCCTGGTCCGCTTAGCGTTCACACTGGCATTTTTAACAGCGAACCTAAAGTCACCGAACCAAAGGGATACAGTCACAACCTGATTGGTAGGCTTATGGCGTATATTTCGCGACGGAGCTGCTTACCGAACATTCAGAACAATGCTGTGTGCTGGATTAAACGCCATCATTTCATGCGTGTATATGGTTTTATCTTGACCAGCTGAGAACTCACGAAGAGCTCATCAAATGTTCAACACATTCAGAACAGCAGCAACAAAATCAGCTGACTTGTAGCGTCGCATCTTGTGACATCACGTCCTGTTTTTGGTTCGTTTACATGTCTTTGGTCCGTGTTGCGTTCATATATCAATCGAACTGCACCAGAGCTGGTTTGGAAGCGGACCGAGACTCTTTTTAGCGGTCTCGGTCCGCTTGTTTGGTGCGCACCAGGGTTCGGATGGCAGCGTTCACATGTGTTCAAATGAACCGCACTAACCGAGCAATCGCACCAGGGTTCGTTTTAATCCAACCAAACATGACAAGTGTGAACGCACCCTTAAACCCAGATTTCAATCTCAATCTTTAAATTTACATGTGAGGAGGTTTAAATAAAATAAAGTGCCCCTACAATTAAACTATGCAGATGATTGAACAGAGATAGAAACAGTGAGTGTGTCGTCAGGTCTCAGAGAGGCGTTTATTCAAAATAAAAATGAAAAATAAAGCGCATTGAGCTGTGGCGGCCCATGAGTTTAAGCCTGCTATCGAGTGCGGGATGCAGATCCGTCACTCATCTGACATTTCACAAGTTTATTTACTTTATTGACATGAGCTACTTATGTCAGAGAGAGAGTTTCTGGTGGTCAATAAAGAAGGAAATTGAATATTAGTATTGTTGCTGTCAATGGCGAATCTATCATGTCGGCGAAAATGTATTAATTTTAATCGCAGGTTAAATTCTAATCCCCGATTTGTTAATCTGGGTTTAAAATTAAGTGGTGCAACACAACGCGATTTAAAATAAAGCCTAGATCAACAAACTGAGCTTAATTTTACCCTTGTTGGTGCAACCCACCCTTAATCTCTTAAATAATTTTGCTTCTCAAGTAAATGTGTCTTGATTTTAGAAAGTCTGCGGTGTGCAGGAATCCTTGATTTCTAGAATAATGGCCACAAAAACTCTGTTATCAAAAATTGTAAATACAATTTACAATCTTGATTCTATTACAGTACCTCGTTATTACAATTTCTCAATGACTCCCACCATTTGAGTTTGACTCACAAGTCTTCCAGTCCAATTTGCCTCTCTATCTGGACAGACTCAATTTTGAAGGCCAATTATTTTCAGAAGGGGATAAAATAGTAGCCTTTGAACAAACTTGATTTCTGCTTCAGACAGCCTTATACTCAATATACAAATCTCCCATAAATCCCGCCGTGGATGGCCTTATGTGGAGAGGATCGTTGTGCGAGCGGAGCCAGGCCAGGACTCGCTCAGGTCTCTCCTACTGAATCTCAAATGTCTTTGAGTTGCATTTGCAATTCACTGCCAGATCCTCCTTTCTATCAGAAGTGTAGACAAATGGCGCACGCAACACAGCACACACTGTTATTTCCATTCGATCAGGCTTGGCTTGAGGCACAGGTGTAATTTGTGTATTGGAGTAAAGCAGAAGCTCTAGTCCTTCTGACGCTAGTCATTGTTTCTACAGCATCCGCATCAAACAACGCACAACTAACCTGAATTACCGTCAACACCTGACCATTGAGGTGCACAGCTGATGAATACGTGTTAGTCCTCATTAGTGTTGGGTGTAATGCATTACTGAGTACTGCACTTTAATTACTTTCCCCTTGAAAACGTAAAGTAATGGATTACTCTTACAATCAACTCTTAAATACTCTTGCATAGTGTTGTAGTCAAGACCACCTAACCAAGACTAAGTTGAGACCAAGACCAGCATCGGTTAATACCAGGACAAGACCAAGACCAAGGCAGGGCGAGACAGAGTCAAGATCAAGAGCAGACCAGCACTCCATAAATGTATCTAAAAGATCCATATCTACTGTCTGAGAAATGTCTTATAGTTAATCAATAAATACAATTAGAAATATAGCAGCAAGTACATTGAGTCGGATTGAGCCAATTTCATGTTTTGTTTAATTATAGTGCCACCAAGTGGCACAGTCCCACCACTTTTTGTGTGTTCTCAGAGTGCCCCCATACATAAGTGTGTCAAATTTGGTGAAAATATCTAATTTCGTTTAGGAGTTATAGACATTTGTATTTATGAGCATATAAAAGATAGCCCACACCCGATTATGATAGCATTTTTTTGCCACTTACTATCAAAAGTTTGATATTTCGCCTGAACCATTTAGTCAACCCGCTATATTCAGATTTTCCTGCCGTGGTTTTGTCTCAATCGGACTAACGGTTTCAAAGATATTTGAGAAAGTTGTTGAAGCGCTAAATTGCACTAGCCACAAGCCGAAACCTAGCATGTTTGGTATCGGTGGACTCTGCAAGGATTCAGGATTCAACGAGACTCTCGTAGAAATAATTCAAGCCCGAAACTTCTCAGACTCCTTCAGGGCATCGTGCTGATGACTCATACCGAGTTTCGTAATAATACGTTCATAAAATACAGCATTTTACTACAAAATTCAAAATGGCAGACGCCCAAAATGGACTATACACTGTAGAAAAAATTCAGGTCTCCAATTGAAAATGTTCTAGTGACTGATCACATCTACATTTTTTAGTTGACCAAATTAAATTAAATTGCATCAATTCACAGAAATTCAATTTGGCCAACTGAAAAATTTAGATGTGATCAGTCACTAGAACATTTTCAATTGGAGACCTGATTTTTTTTTACAGTGTATGGGAAAATGGGATATTATTCAACTTGGCATGATCCCCCAAATCTGATGAGACCACTCTATGACTTTTGGACAAACCGTTCAGAAGTTAAAAGCAAAAAATGGCATCTCCGCACCAGTAGGTGGTGTTGTTGAGATACAGCCTTATGTCTGTCTTTGCTGTCTGTTTTGTGCTACGTAAAATTTGTTTTCACGTTATTCGAAAACACAATTCGATGAATCAACTTCAATTTCATAACTTTTTATTGGCATTGTCTGAAGATGATACGGTTCAATTTACATGCAAATTGCATACACTGTCTTCGAGAAAGTAGGTTTTTGGCGGGAAAATTTGGCGGGAAAATTGGCACTACCGAAAATGACATCATAGGGTTCAATAAAATCATCTTGAGCCAAGGAATCAGAGGACAAATATATATTTTCTAGCCCTTATGGTTTAAAAGTTATTAGCACAAACGTAAGTGTAACTTTGGACAGTAGGTGGCGCTAGAGAGATTGAGTTAGAGACTCTAAATTTGCTATGATGACATTTCGGACTGTCTTCTATCTGTGTGCAAAATGTCATAACTTTCCCGCAAGCGGTTCTATGGGCTGCCATAGACTCCCAGAGCAGAAGAAGAAAAAGAATAGGAATGCCAACGTATACAATATGTGTCTACACACTTTCGGTGCTTGGCCCCTAATAATAAGACACTGTACAGGTGTTACAAATCAAATCACTAACAATAAAATCAAGTACAAATGCGGTCGAAACCGAAACAAGACTGAGATCTTCAAAAAATACACTACTCATGCATTAAATAATTTATAGACTTTAGAACAGTGGATTTAACATCAAAACATAACATCTAACGTTGAAATGAAACCTCCATAATTTATGCAATTTAATATTATTTATTTGAAAGAATTAAAAGAGCAGCTTCATTTCTATCCCTGTGTTGGTGAACTGCTAATTTACAAAGTAACTATTGATAAGTATTAACTATTATTACTATTTCTTGTGCTAGTTGTACTGCATTGTAACACTCCTCACATCCCATATTTATGACAGGTCACAAATGTACGAGATTTTGACCTTCTTTATTATATTGCTTGATTTTTAATTACCGTCCCCAAAGCGTAGAGTCAAACAGGCAGAAACGTCTCGGTCTCTGAATGAATATGTTATATAATCAGGATTGTTTTTCTATAAGCCTCATTTGCTGTTCGAGAGGAAAATGTTTTCTCCGATTATGAAAAGCTTTGCCGTGTCTAGAGGGATTCTCTTGCCTGTGATTACCATCCTTGAAGCCTCAATTATTGCGAAAGGCCAGCGTTATCACTGCATTAGGAATTTTAATTTCCCCTCTGAAACTGCAGTTTATTGTATGAAGCAGTGCATTTAAAATGCTGATTTATCAGGCCAGGACACGAAAGACATGGAAAACCGTCGCAGTTCAGCAAGATCAAATGGATCAAGCACATCAAATAGACTGCATTTTGCTTCACAGCGATGTGCCGAGCATTTGGATTCAATAAAGAGTTCATGCTTAATATCATTGGATAAGAAATGGGAAGTATATATCTGTAGCTACACCAGAATGAACGTTACTTTCTTCTGTAGGAACTATACACTCAAATCTGGAGAGTTCTGGGTGTCTTCTTGCTGTCTGGTGTGAAAAGATTCTGGTGGTCTTCTGGTCTCGGGTTTCAAATTCAGTGTCGCGTCTGTGGGATTTTTTCCGCAGGTGTAAATGGTGCGTCTGATCACATAGTAAAGCAGCAGCAAACTCTCCTCAACAACACACACGATCTGAGGAATCATTCACGTCTGGAGCACAAACGTCACATGCTCAACTTTCTTTATTCTTTATTTTAAAACGGACAATGCACATTAATTGACATGAGCACTGGGGTCCATCATGCAAATGTGCCAGATTTAGCCATTCAGGCTTATTTGAGGCCGTATCTATAGCATGAGTTCATGTTTTCATTTTGCTCTTTATACGCAGAATTGACCTTTTGCGTGCATATGATACACACTTTTTGCGTGCATATGATATGCAAATTTTGTGTACATATGATACACACTTTTTGCGTGCATATGTTACACACTTTTTGCGTGCATTTGACACACATTTTTTGCGTGGATATTTGCAAATTTTGTGTACATATGATACACACTTTTTGTGTTCATATGGTATGCAAATGTTGTGTACATATGATACACACTTTTTGCATGCATATGCTATGCAAATTTTGTGAGCATATGATACACACTTTTTGCGTGCATATGATATGCAAATTTTGTGTGCATATGATACACACTTTTGCATGCATATGATATGCAAATTTTGTGAGCATATGATACACACTTTTTGCGTGCATATGATATGCAAATTTTGTGTGCATATGATACACACTTTTTGCATGCATATGATATGTAAATTTTGTGAGCATATGATACACACTTTTTGCGTGCATATGATATGCAAATTTTGTGTGCATATGATACACACTTTTTGCATGCATATGATATGCAAATTTTGTGTGCATATGATACACACTTTTTGCATGCATATGATATGTAAATTTTGTGAGCATATGATACACACTTTTTGCGTGCATATGATATACAAATTTTGTGTGCATATGATACACACTTTTTGCGTGCATATGATATGCAAATTGTGTGTGTATATGATACACACTTTTTGCATGCATATGATATACAAATTTTGTGTGCATATGATACACACTTTTTGTGTGCATATGATACACACTTTTTGCGTGCATATGATACACACTTTTTTCATGCATATGATATGCAAATGTTGTGTGCATATGATACACACTTTTTGCGTGCATATGATATGCAAATTTTGTGTGCATATGATACACACACTTTTTTCATGCATATGATATGCAAATGTTGTGTGCATATGATACACACTTTTTGCGTGCATATGATATGCAAATTTTGTGTGCATATGATACACACTTTTTTCATGCATATGATATGCAAATGTTGTGTGCATATGATACACACTTTTTGCGTGCATATGATATGCAAATGTTGTGTGCATATGATACACACTTTTTGCGTGCATATGATATGCAAATTTTGTGTGCATATGATACACACTTTTTGCGTGCATATGATACACACTTTTTGCGTGCATATGATATACAAATTTTGTGTGCATATGATACACACTTTTTGCGTGCATATGATACACACTTTTTTCATGCATATGATATGCAAATGTTGTGTACATATGATACACACACTATACAGACCCAACCAATTCTACCCAATGGGTAAATTTTGCATACCAGATGCACGTAAAAGGTTACATAAAGAGCACGCCATATAAAAGCATGAATTTATGCTATAGATGCGCAGTGCCAGGAGATTGTGTTGACTAGTTTTCATCTGTAGTCTCTGGTAAGTTGATGGTAAAAAAAAAAAAAAATTGAATAAGGGGATAGGAATGAAGGCATAGTTTACCCTAAACAGAAATTCTCTCATTAACTTTCCCTCATGCCATCCCAAATAAATCCCTCAAATAAACACAAACATTTTTAGTCCAGTGTCTGGGAGTCCATATAATATATTATATAATATATTCAAGCTCAGGGAAGAAGGAGGCTGGAACCGGCGAATATTTAACATAACTTAATATAACATAATATAATAAACATAAACGACAAAATAAAGTGCCGTCCCTCACGTGAACACTCGTGTGACAGCAGACCTACCATCATGATCGCTGTGTGTGGTTTTTTGAGCATTATCAGAGTGGCACCCATTATATGGACTCACAGAGATTGATTATTTTCCTAAATGTCTTTGTTTGTGTTTATCTGAAGAAAGGCAGTATACATGTTGTGGTTGGCATGAGCAATTCCTGTAAGATGGCAATTACCTACTATGAGTAATGTTATTTGTGCAACAGCACATGTCTTACTTACTCACAGTAGCGTATTGTGTATGTAATTGTAGAAGATCTATTCCGCCAAGACCACATACATAACATTGCCATATCCATTACCATGCCAATCTCTCAGACAGTTGTCATGACAGAGATATATTTAATATAACTAAATTATTAGCTGCAGTTATTGGATTATAGAAGTGTGCGTTTCACTAATCAAAAGTGTATAACCATTCTCAAGGGGATCCAGCATGTCTAGTAGTTTGTGTGTTCCTCCTTGTCTAATGGAGAACGGTTCCTCTGGAGCTCTCTAGAGGCCAGACAGGAGCAAGTAACTCAAAGGTTTAGGAGATGGCCTCAATATGTGACCTGCTTCTGGCCCGAGGCTTTCATCCCTCTTCCAGAAGTGGCTCTGGGTTCAGATGCAGCAGTGTGTCCGAGCCAAGACCAGCGCAAGCAGAAAATATAGTGTGGAACAGGATGATCCCAGCTCCTCATCATGGGCTGTTGTATGTATTATTCATTGACTAAACTTCTTAAGATAAGATTGAGGAAAGGGGAGATCGTCTTTGACTCTTAAGGCCCCAGTTTCCTCTCTGAAAAATGTCTCACAGGCCTCTAGGACCGTGAGTCAAACAGGCCCAGTGGGCTTCATTCTGAATGGCCTCCATCAACCTTGTCTGACAGCCTCGATTCCAGCCATGTTTTTAAATAAATTGGACTGATTGTTGCGTAGCTATTGCCATTTTCATGTTTTGTTTTGTTTTGTTTTGTTTCATTGTATAGCACCACCAAGAAGCCAGTCGTCGCATCCTTTTCCACACGAACACACACCGAGCTCATACAAAAGTGTACCAAATTTGGTGAAATTATTAGTTAGTCAGTTTATTTATCCCCCTAGGGAAAGTACATATTCAGCATACTCACACATTTAAAATAGCATAATTGGCATATACAAACATAATTTAAAACAAATAAATCTAATTTAGGATTTAAGATAAGAAAACCAGACCAGCTGGCCATCAATCAACACTAGAAGATGAATTTAAAAATCTGATTGCTTGGGGAATAAAGAATTGTTTAGACCTGTTTTTCATGCATCTGGAAACACAATACCGTCGTCCAGATGGCAGTAGTTCAAAAGCATAATGTAAGGGATGCCTCTTATCATGCACAATAATGTTGGCTTTATTTATCACTCTCTCTTTGTATATGCTTTCTATACGTGTTAATGTGATTCCCAACAGTTTGCTTGTCATTGTCACTACCTTCCGTAATGAGGGATAGCTGTTCAAGAGGGATAGCCGTTTTAGTAAAAGTGGACATGCCCGCTTCATACGTTTTGGCGTCCCTTCGCGGATGTGAATCTAAATTTCAACTTTTTTGATTATTACTGACAATCAGACACCAGAGAATCTTTCTGCACTGGTTTGGTTCCGATTGTGCGGAAAAACGAAAACTAGTTCACAAAAGTAGATTTTTTGAAAAATACAAAATACACGAAAATTTTATGTAACACACTTGTGCCTACAATAAACGGTTTAGGTGTTATGAGCCATTGAATACTTTTGATCGCTATAGCGCCCCCATCAGGCCAATCGGGACGAGCCTTGGTGACATTGTACATATGGTGTGTACTACCAGCCCTCAAAAGCCGCGTTTCCACTGCAGGAACCTTTCCCAGGAACTAGGAACTTTGGGGTGGTAGTGGTGTGTTTCGACCGCAGGAACCAGGGTCTGGGTAAATATTTCCCCCTCCAAACGGCCCTGCTCGCAAGGTAGTACTTTTTTTTCTGGAACTTTCGGGGGTGGGACTTGGGCGCTGACCGTGCTGATTGGTTGAGTTCACGCAGCATTTTATTTCAAACAGCATTTTTAAAAGTCTTACGAGGTTCGTTCTGCGTTCAGTAAATATCAGTCTTGCTCTTTCTGTCCGATGGAGCGCGTTGTCTCAGCAATCGCACGGCCAATGTCCGCAATAGCTGTTACCTCTTTAGTAAGCCAATACATAACCAGCAAAAGCAGCACAGCTTGAATCTCAGTCGCGCGCATTCCCAGGTCTCTGGACTAATTTGCCTAATCTTCACGGTACTTTAGACCGCAGTGGAAACGCAGACAGTAGGTCTGGGGGAAAAAAAGTTCCTGGTACAAATTGTTCCGTGTAATTTCGATGGAAACGGGGTTAAAGTTTCAAGTCTCTACGACTTACTGTTTTGTCTGCCCGATCAGTTTTAGGGGAGAATGCTGATCCTTGGAAATCCTAAAAATTGCAATAGGGTTTCAGCACTACGTGATTGAACCACTAAAAAGAGAAAAAAGTGTGAAATGTTCATGTATTCAACTCTCGCAGCTTTAATTACATTGCGGAGTAGGAGGGTCTTCAGACGCTGATGTTGAATGACAAAATAACCTTGTACACTTCACGGTTGCATGTGTACTATGTATGACACAACTTTAGACTCCTTTATATTATTGTACTTCCCAAGTTTGAAATGTGTTATGGATGAACAGGAGGATCCCCAGCTCCTCATCATGGGCTGTTGTATGTATTATTCATGGACTAAACTTCTTAAGATAAGATTGAGGAAAGGGGAGATCGTCTCTTAAGACCCCAGTTTCCTCTCTGAAACATTTCTCATAGGCCTCTAGGGCCGTGAGTCAAACAGGCCCAGTGGGTTTAGTTCTGAGCGGCCTCCGTTAACCTTGTCTGACAGCTGCTCAAACTTCATTGGCCGATGGCGGCCATGTTTTTCGAGATGTGCAAATGTCCTCATAGACTGTTTGCATAGCTAAAGTTTTCATGTTTTTTGTTTTTATTTTATTTTATAGCGCCACCAAGTGGCCAGTCGCCACATCCTTTTCCATACGATCACAGACTGAGCTCATACATAAGTGCCCCAAGTTTGGTGAAAATATCTCATTCCGTTCAAGAGGGATAGCCGTTTTATTAAAACTTGCCATGCCTACTTTGTGCTTTTTGGCGTCCTGACGGGGATGTGAATCTACATTTCAACTTTTTTTACATTATTATTGACAATCAGACACCAGAGAAACTTTCTGCATTGGTTTGATTCCGACACTTCAGCTTGCAATGAACGGTTTAGGAGTAATGAGCAATTACATAATTTAGACTGCTGTAGCGCCACCATCAGGCCGATTGGGGCGAGCATTGGCGAAGTACTACAAGTTTTAAGTCTCTACGATTGACGGTTTGGTCTGCCCGATCAATTTTATGGGAAAATACTGATCCTTGGAAATTCTAACAATTACACGACAGCTTAGTTGGTGTGGATACTTTAGTGTGCACTGCATAGGGCTCCACAATCATGCTGTTTTGACCTTCACCTGCATGCAGCTGTTTTGTACTGGTGACATCAAGCTGGTACATACCAATTTAAGGATTTGTGACAAGCCTAGCGCATACTGTACGCAGTAAACATGCTCACTGCAGCGCTTTTCACCATAGCACCAATACACCTAAATGAGATGCTGCAGCTCAAAGTCTCTGAGCGTCGCTATCACATACACTCAAACAGACTCGTGTTAAGTTACTGCATGATGAATTAGCTCTATTACAAGGTCTGCATATAATTATTGATCTGAAGAATTCAGACGACGTCCAGAATATAGAGTGTAACATCTAATCTGTAATTGTCTGATTTTGTCATTTTAACTCTGTAACCGCTGCGGTTCTCCTAAAGGCCTGAAAGAAAATAGTCATTGATTTTTGTTTTCCCTCCTCGCGCTCTCAAAGTGTGCCTTGGCAAGATTTCAGCCCTAACCATTCCCCGATATCTCGGATCGGTCTGACCACTGGGACATCCTGTTATTACATTTCTGTGTGTTTGAGAGGCTTGAGTTACACTGGGGAATTGCTCATCAGTGGGAATATTGTCAGTGTTGGTCAAACACTTTAGATTAGGATCAATACTTCTTTCACCTTTGCTACGATCTGTCTCCAATTTTTCCCGAAACACTCTGCGGTTTGTCATGAGGAGCCCCACAATAATTACAGTGATCACATGTTCCCACATCTCGAGAAAGTGCTTGGTGATGGATGTCAACGCCAAATCCTTTTTTTCTATTTTGATTCACCCTTTGCTACGTAGATAATTGGGATGGCATGGTTTCTTGTCACTGGATTTAAGGGATTATCTTCCATTCCAACAGCCGGCCTGAGAGAGACTGTAAGAACAGGGAGGCGTATTAATGTGCTGATAAATATAATTAATCGCAGATGAAGGTGTCACGGCCCTTCAGAATGCAATTATACTTGTAAGATAAGTTTTAAATATATTATTTGAGATATCTACACTGTAAAAAATATGATCAATAAGTTATGACAACATGTTTTACATTGCTTTAACTCATCAAAATAAGTTAATAGAAGCTTCAACTCATTTTTAAGTAAGTTTTAATGTAATTTAAGTTGAAATGACTTAAACAACTGAGTTGAGAGTACTTAAAAATTTAAGCCAGCAACTTTTTTTACAGTTGTCATTCAAAAAGTATTAAGCATTTAATGCTTTTACGTATTTTTCCCAATCCATTGGCATTAAGTGATGAGAGAATCAAAAGGCTGAGAACTTAAAAATGGCAGATCACAGCCAATCGGTGTGATCTGAAGGCAAGCCAAACTTTTGATGTCTGTCATAAGCATTTCAAAATCTACTTTTAATGTTGGCATTTCTGCTAGATTCAGTGCTTTAAAGTATTAGTTCACTAAAAATAACACTTCAGGCATATTTACTCACCCTTTTCTCAATATCCTGGATGCTTTTTTTGATATAATAAATTATATCTAAATGTATAACGGAGATGGTGGTCTAATGGGTTAAACCACTGAACGGATATGCAGAAGGTTGCTGGTTTGATCCCAGCAGTCGCCACCAGTGAGTCCTTGAGCAAGGCACTTTACTCCACATTGCTCCAGGGGGGTTGTCCCTGTAATACGGGTACTGTAAGTCGCTTTGGATAAAAGCATCTCATAAATGTATAATTATAATGCCTTTTTGAATGCCTGCTATGGGGGACCAGGACTTGCACTTCTTTATCAGTTTTGTGTTACCAATTAATGACAAAAATGGACAAAGGGGAATGTCTTGAAATTCAGTGGGAAGTTTATTGATCGCTTCCACATGATCAGCTGCCCAGTGGTTTTGTTTAAAACTCAGTTGGCAAATGGACTAAGCAAATATATTGCTTTATGTTAATGATGATTAAAATGCATTGTAAATGCTCTTTGTTTCACTTGCCATGCTTCTAGTTAGTTCTCCTCTCCAGGGGTGTAAAAAGAACTGAGAAAGGGTACTTTAAGTATAACTTTTACTCCATTAAATATCTAAAACCCCTTCCCAAAAATACTTAGATAAATACGTAGATATTTTCTTATGTTAGTATTTTTGATGCAAAAACACACATTTTCTCATTATTCTGACTATGTAATGAGATGTTTGTCCATTTCCAATATCCTGAAACCTCTTATAGGTCAAATTAGCAGCCGATTATACAGTGGTTTGACATTTGAAGTATAGTGATTTAATTTGTAGGTATTAATGTAATAACATAACTACTATATTTATAATATAGGTAATATAATTCCTTATAATACACCTTACATTTATTTGTATGATCTGCTGAAAAATGATTGAGAGACACTGGGAAAGGTTCCAGCATCCCCACGATCCTACATGGGATATGCCGTTTAGAGGATGGATGGATGGATGGATGGATGGATGGATGGATGGATGGATGGATGGATGGATGGATGGATGGATGGATGGATGGATGGATGGATGGATGGATGGATGGATGGATGGATGGATGGATGGATGGATGGATGGATGGATGGATGGATGGATGGATGGATGGATGGATGGATGGATGGATGGATGGATGGATGGATGGATGGATGGATGGATGGATGGATGTGTAACATATCCACTGGAAGGCAAGTTGAAGAACCCAAGTGCAGTCTCTTTATTATAACTTAAATCTTAACATAAATCAAAATGCAAAACATAAAACAAAAGACTTGGCAATACAAACTTGGCTTGGCTAGGACAAAACACACACTCACCAACACAGCGGGTTACACATTCAATAACAGACGAAGACACATTGCAAACATGAGGGCTTAAATACACTGAGACAAATGACTAGACAAGTGACACCTGTGAACAGTGACTAAACAATGAACCAATGACATAACATGGCAGGATCACATGAGGGCATGGGAATCACATGACAAGACCAGGAAACCTGACAGAACATGACAAACTTAGAAACATGACAATAAACATGACATTGAACATGATAAACTGAAAACATGAAACATGAACATGAACCAACACCAAAACACCTTGTGACAGGATGGATGGATGTAGTAAAAAAAAAATCTAACTTTTAATATATTTACTGTAACAATACAGGCCCCTACAGGACCCACTTTATATTTGGTGGCCTTAACTACTATGTACTAACATTTGAATTAATCATTTGATACATTGCACTTATTGTGTACTTACATGTTTTTACATTGTACTTACATTTTTAAAAATACCTTCATGTAATTACATCTGTAATTAATTTCTGTAATTAGGGGTTCAAGCATGAAATGCTGAAACCCTATTGTAATTGTGAGGTTTCGTAAAACGCATCGTGCAGGCCAAACCGTAAGGCCTAGAGACATGAAACCTGGCCAGATGGTAGGCCTCAGTTCGGGGACAACCTATCAGAGTATGACCCCGAATGGCCCATAGGTGGCGCTACAGCAACCAAAAGTTCAAAATTGCTCATAACTCTTAGACTGTTTGTCCCAGGATCAAGTGTCTTATATCGTTGGAATCCTTGGCTCAAGGCGAATCTATCTCAGATTTGCTCGGCGCCAATTTCGAGTAAATTGCAGTTTTTTGAAAAACCTATTTTTGCTGACTTCTCCTTGGTTTTTGGCCCGATCGGAACCAAACCACTGCAAGACTATTCTCTGGAGTCCGTCAATCAATAATCATCCAAAAAATTCAAAATTTCAGTTAACGGTCGGGGAACCAAAATCTTTGATGGCACCAGGGCCATTTTTACTAAAATGATTATAAATTGTGAACGGAAAGAGATTTTTTTGCTAACCTTGGGATACATCTTCGTGAGCTCAATCTGAGATCACTTGAAAAAAATCGCAACAATTGGCCACTAGATGGCACTATAAAACGGTTATAACTTGTGAACGGAAAGAGATATTTTCGCAAAACTTGGGACACATGTTCATGAGCTCATTTTGAGGTCACGTGAAAAAAAATCATGACAATTGGCCACTTGGTGGCGCTATAAAATAGTTATAACTTGTGAATGGAAAGAGATATTTTCGCTAAACTTGGGACACATGTTCATAAGCTCAATCTGAGTTGACATGAAGAAAATCGTGACAATTGGCCACTTGGTGGCACTATAACAGTGAAAAAAATCATGAAAATAGCTATAAGGGCACCCAACCGTTAGTCTACTGAAAATTGGCATGTAGTGTCTTTGTCCAGGGTGCCATGATAGTCTATGAGAACATTGGTGTATCTCAAAAACTCAGTATACGTCATTGGCACAATGCCTTGAAGGAGCCTTAGAAGTTTCAAGCCCGTGTTTTTTCACAGGAGTGACCTCCTAAGAATCCTTGCCGAGTCCAACAATACCAAACATGCCAGGTTTCGCCTTATGGTTTTTTTAAGTGTCATTTAGAGCTTTAAAAAATTGTGGTTATCTTCAAAGCCGTTAGTCTGATCGAGACAACAACAAAACACAAAGGAAATTTGAAAACATAGGTAAATAGATAAACAATAACGCCAAAATGTTAAAATTATGAAAGGAACTGACAAAAAAATAAATTAAATCCAATCAATTTCACCCATGGATCATTTTGATGCTCTCACTTATTTGAAACGAACAATGATGGATTGTGATGAAATTTGTTTTGAATTGGGACTGGGGCCCGCCTTGATAATCCTACGTAAGGGTAATCGGATAATCCTACTACCCGGTGTTGGCTCGTTCGTTACGCCACTGAATATAATTGTCTAAACTCCTTATTAAAATTACATATTTACAACAAATCTGACACATATATACAGTATGGGCACACTTTGAGTACTACTAATAAAAGTGGTGGAGATCAGGCAAGACTATAAGAAGACTCAGGCAAAAGGTGCTATAACTGTAAAAACGCTTTAACCCTATATTTCCTATGGTAAACTGCCTGTATAGGCTGTAAATTGACTTTTTCATCTATGATGGCAGTTGTTAAATGCTTGCTAAATAAAACCTAATGTCTTTTGATGCTTGTGTGCTTAAAGGCCTTAAAGGCCTTAACTGCTTGAACCCCGATAAATGCTGCTTGCAGCTTTAATTACATTTGTAATTACACAGTTGACACTTCCCTTACACCTAACCCTACCCTTAAACTTACCCATACCACCACACCTATCCCTAACCCTACCCTTAAACTTACCCATACCACCACACCTGTCCCTAACCCTACCCTTAAACTTACCCATACCACCACACCTGTCCCTAACGTTACCCGCATCCCACCTCGATATCAGCAAAGGTGTTTTGCAATACAATATGAACACAGTAAGTACATTGTACTTATTTTTTGATGTAAGTACATAGTAGTTAAGGCCACCTAATATAAAGTGGGGGCTGTTATATTATACTATTAGGCTCTTTGATAAATAGTTTTATTAAATCTGTCTATAAAATCTTATTTTTTTTATTTTGGTAACACTTCATTTTAGGGTCCAATTCTGACCAATAACTAGTTGCTTATTAGCATGCATATTACTAGAATAATGGCTGTTTATGAGTACTTATAAAGCACATATTAATGCCTTATGCATGACCATATTCTACATCCCTTAATCCTATCCAATACCTATACTTAACAACTGCCTTACTAACTATTAATAAGCAGTAATTAGGAGTTTACTGAGGCAAAAGTCATAGTTAATAGTGAATATGTGTTCCCCATACTAAAGTATTACTGATTGTGCCATAAAGGAATGGATTAACAAACATTTATGTTGTAGAAATAGGGTAACTGTGGAGCAGGAAGTAAGAATGTCTGGGTTTGCTTTCGGTGGAAGGAGTGACGAGGGGTAGAGAAGGAGTCTGGAGAATCACTGGGGAATCCCTGACGTAAGACTCAGCGTTCCCCTCAGGTTTTGTGTGAAAATAGCTCAGGCTGGTCAGGTGAGGAAAAGTTCTCAAGAAGCCATCATTGCTCCCAGTGGGGCAGAGAAATACATCCTCCTTCCATCTCTGGGAGTTGGCAGGTGCTCCATGGAGACGGAATGGAAGGACTTTATACTGCCACTGACCTTCCGGCCTTTTCTTTTGCATAATCTAAAAGGGGATCCTGCCAAAAGCCCTTTGTTTCTCACGGCATGGGCTGTCAAAGCAGCTGGTGTCATCTGGCTTTCGGGTGTTGTTACAATAACAGAAAGTGCCATTGGATTTCAAAACTATGACTATGAAACTGGACCAAGGAATTTCAAAAATATGAACTATGCATTGGTTTTATACAAGCGGCAACCTCCTGCAGTTTCTCCTGAAGCCAATACTGAAGTGACTTAAACTGCAGTTCATGGATTGGCCACTAGAGACAGACTCCAGAAGGAGCAGAATCTCATTGAGCTCATGTTAAAATGCCCAGCTTTACAGCAGAAGAACACATGTTTACAGTCTGGGACAAATTGTGGTTTTGGTCTATACGTCTAATGTTGCCCTTCATGACGACTGTGAGGGGGTGAATGTTTTATAACTCATTCGTTTACATTATATAAAGCCTTAAAGTTCTGCATAATTAAGGGCGTGGCCACTTTGAGTGACAGGTGGATTGTCGTTTGTCTGCTGTCTGTTAGTCATCACTTCAGCTCCGCCCACGTCTCGCCTCTTTGGCCATTTTCTGTTATCCGGGAGTGACGCGCGATGACGCGCTGCAAAGATGGCGGCGGCCAGCTCGACCCTACTTTACGCTTCAAAACTGCTCTTCAGAATCCTATGGGTGACGTCATGGACACTACGGCCATATTTTTTTTTACAGTCTATGGTTTTATATCAGCATTTAAGGTAGGAATTTGAGTATAAAGTGCACATTTGTAAACAAACATTGCAAACCAGTCACTATGCTACACAGATTAACAAGGGACCCCTTTCGTGTACTCTCTGTGTTTATTTATTTATTTATTTATTTATTTACAGGGGCTGTGCACATTAATAAACACGAATGTAAATGTGCCAGAATTAGCCCAAAGGGCTATTTTTCATCTGCAGACCCTTGACAGAAGTGTTAAAAAGTCAACCTAAAAACAAGAACAGAGCATCAAATATAACACACACAAAAAGAAAAATGAGAGAACGAGACAAAAAAGAAACTGCAAAAATAAGAACAAAAAATATAAAATAAAATAAAAAATTTTTTTTAAATAAATTTACATTAACAGAAAAGGTTTATCTAAACATATATTGTGCTACATAAGACTGAGAGGTAAAAAAGGAGTTAAAAAAGAGATAAGAATCTGTTGTTGATGGGATAGTACCTTTTCAGGTGATGGCCTTTCCCACCTTTGTTGGAATCATGTTTTGCAGACCGTCTTGGCCGGATCACACAGAACGTTGCGCTCATGTCTTTTGTAGCTTCTCATGCATGGCACGGCATTCAACACAGCACTCAATTAAAAGAAGTTCAACATTCAAAGAGCTTGTTTTTTCCCCCACTGACCCTCGTCTCACATTTCAGCAAAAACACATTCAACAATTTCCTCAGCTCCTCAGCAAAACTGTTATCCAATCATATTAGTGGGCGTTTACTTCCAAGTCTTCAGTGCGGCATGCCCATAAAAACAGAGCGTTCTATGAGAGAGGCTCAAAACCAGGGTAGAACCACTTAACCACTTATTCATTATGATGTTATTGAAAGTAAAAACCACTCGAATGTTATAAGTTGACGTCAGATAACAGTGGGGGAGCGCGGGGCACAACCTAACGCAGGGTTAGTTGTAACGCGCATGTTTTAACCCTTTCCACACATGCCAGAATGACGAAACTTAGTCTATTTACTAGTTGCCATATCAACATTATTAAAGGTCCCGTTCTTCGTGTTTTTTTAAGCTTTGATTGTGTTTACAGTGTGCAATATAACATGTGTTCATGTTTCGCGTGTAAAAAAAAACAGTATTTTTAACACAATTTACTCATCTGTACACCGCTGTTTTCACTGTCCTAAAAACGGCTGATGAGTTCCTTGTTCTATGAAGTCCCTCCTTCAGAAATACGTAACGAGTTCTGATTGTGCCAGCGGTTCCTGTGTTGTGATTTGACCGCAGCTTAGCAAACGTGGCACGGTTCCTGTGTTGTGATTTGACCGCAGCTTAGCAAACGTGGCACGGTTCCTGTGTTGTGATTCGACAGCAGCTTAGCGCACGTGGAAAGGTCACGCCTCTTAACGGGAGATATATGCGCTTAATGATCTCTACAGCGTCCCTGGGAAAGCCAAACAAAAGTGATTTGACTCCGGGATAAAAATAACAGCGTCTCGACGACATGGCGACAAACACACTCAAACGCAACACTTCCTCTTCTCCACGTGGGACAGCAAGAAGACCACGCCCCCTTTTTTTGCGTATTCTTGTGGGCGGAGGTTAGTCTGTTCTACTGATGTCATTAATGAAGGAAGTACCAGGATGTAGTCCAAGCCAGCCGTTCGCTGTAGGCTTTGAAAGGGAACTTCTGTTAAATAAAATATCTCGCTTGGCATTGAACTTTGAGCTTTATAATTTTACAGGTATTATTTATGCTCTAACAGCAACATTACACACTAACTAAAGTTTGAACAATGGGATCACGAAGAACGGGACCTTTAAGAGAACAAATTGCCTCAAAATTAAAAAATCTCTGGAAGATTTTACTGAAAATGTATTTAACCATAGCAAAAGTACATTTCTTACTTAAGTTTAGTTTTCATCTCTGTTTTTTGTGCTTATTTAAAATAAGACAAATCCGATATTATTGTAATCTTACATCTGTTATTTAACAGTTGAGATGGTTCTTTAATGCTGATCTAACAGCAGAAGACACAAGCCGCGGTTTAAATCCCAGTTGTGCAGATGGGGTGTGTGTTAACACTGCATTACAATGAGCCCCTATTAGAAATATGCCATTATATTCTATACTTTTATGAATTCTTTTGAGAAACCATGAGAAAACTGTGAATAATGACTGAGAGTCAATATTTAGAAATGATTCATTATTATGTTTTTCACTATGCTTTTTAGCTGTATTTAGCGATGTGTTTGTTGTCAAACTCAAAAATTTGTATATTTTTAATGATTAAAAAATGACTATTTTATTTTAAAAAGCTACAAATTGTATTTTGTTGACAAAATATTTTAGTTTGTCTTGGATATTTTTTTGATTATATCAGGTAACATTTTAAGCTGTCATTTGGTCATGTTACAATGAACCCCTCACGTTACAATGTACCCCACCTACCTTCCATTCTTTCGGGGTAAATCAAGAAAAAAGTATACACTGTATTAATGAAACAAAACCACATAATTGTACTAGACATGTATGCAATTAATGTGGGAAAAAAAATTAATACTCTGAACCCCAAGTGGATTTACACAAACTGAGAAAGTCAAAAAGCGTTCGGTTGTGCCCCGCTCTCAATTCAATTCAATTCAATTCAAATTTATTTGTATAGCGCTTTTCGCAATACACATTGTTTCAAAGCAGCTTTACAGAAAGTGCATTTCATAGATGTAAAGTAAAAATGTTAGAAAGACAATGTTAAAGAATAATGTTCGAAAAAGTTAATCAATCGTGTATTAATTTAGGCCATAACAACGCTGGCGTTGAGTCGTCTCATCACAGGCGTTGAGTCGTCTCTTCACTGGCGTTGAGTCGTCTCTTCACAGGCGTTGAGTCGTCTCTTCACAGGCGTGGAGTCGTCTCATCACAGGCGTTGAGTCGTCTCTTCACAGGCGTTGAGTCGTCTCTTCACAGGCGTTGAGTCGTCTCTTCACAGGCGTTGAGTCGTCTCTTCACAGGCGTTGAGTCGTCTCTTCACAGGTGTTGAGTCGTCTCTTCACAGGCGTGGAGTCGTCTCTTCACAGGCGTTGAGTCGTCTCATCACAGGCGTTGAGTCGTCTCTTCACAGGCGTTGAGTCGTCTCTTCACAGGTGTTGAGTCGTCTCTTCACAGGCGTGGAGTCGTCTCATCACAGGCGTTGAGTCGTCTCTTCACAGGCGTTGAGTCGTCTCATCACAGGCGTGGAGTCGTCTCTTCACAGGCGTTGAGTCGTCTCATCACAGGCGTTGAGTCGTCTCTTCACAGGTGTTGAGTCGTCTCATCACAGGCGTTGAGTCGTCTCTTCACAGGCGTGGAGTCGTCTCATCACAGGCGTTGAGTCGTCTCTTCACAGGTGTTGAGTCGTCTCTTCACAGGCGTTGAGTCGTCTCTTCACAGGCGTGGAGTCGTCTCATCACAGGCGTTGAGTCGTCTCTTCACAGGCGTTGAGTCGTCTCATCACAGGCGTGGAGTCGTCTCTTCACAGGCGTTGAGTCGTCTCTTCACAGGTGTTGAGTCGTCTCTTCACAGGCGTGGAGTCGTCTCATCACAGGCGATGAGTCGTCTCTTCACAGGCGTTGAGTCGTCTCATCACAGGCGTGGAGTCGTCTCTTCACAGGCGTTGAGTCGTCTCATCACAGGCGTTGAGTCGTCTCTTCACAGGTGTTGAGTCGTCTCATCACAGGCGTTGAGTCGTCTCTTCACAGGCGTGGAGTCGTCTCATCACAGGCGTTGAGTCGTCTCTTCACAGGTGTTGAGTCGTCTCTTCACAGGCGTTGAGTCGTCTCATCACAGGCGTGGAGTCGTCTCATCACAGGCGTGGAGTCGTCTCATCACAGGTGTTGGGGCATCCGAAGTCTCCATGAGAGGCTGGATACAAACTGGAGCTGACAAACTATTTACCTCGAGACTAGTGTCCCGAGATAACAACAGAAAAGCAGATGGGAAATAATTAGCATAGCTGCTGTTCAGAATATTATATTAATGCTTTTGTTCCGATTTAACTGTAGTATAAAAGGTAATTATAATGTGAATGCTTGGCTAAAGAGATGCGTCTTTAATCTAGTTTTAAACTGGGACAGCGAGTCTGAACCTCGGACAATATCAGGAAGACTATTCCAGAGTTTAGGAGCTAAATGTGAAAAAGCCCTCCCTCCTTTAGTGGACTTAGATATCCTAGGAATGACCAGAAGCCTAGAGTTTAGTGACCTTAAAGAGCGCGATGGATTGTAGGGCGATAGAAGATCCGTTAGATACACTGGAGCTAAACCATTTAGGGCTTTATAGGTCAGTAGCAATACTTTGTAATTGATACGGAACTTAATAGGTAACCAGTGTAGAGATGATAAAATTGGTGTTATATGATCATATTTTATTGACCTAGTAAGAACTCTAGCAGCTGCGTTTTGGACTAACTGTCTAACTGAGCGGTTAGAGACTAACCGCTCTCCCCTATAACCTTTTTTAAAAAGCCAGTTCATGACCACTTTAAAAAGCCATGTTAAAAACAGCGCTCATAGTGCAAGACTAGGCAACACAACGGACAAAGATATATCCAGTTTTTTTTTAAATGGGCTTTCTTAAGAGTACAATGATGAAGGAGTTTTGTCATAAAGTTAGTGCTGCCAGAGATGAAACGTACAGCATCTGCATTCATATGCACTAGTTTACCAACAGAACAAAACAGGCTGAGATACTAAGCAAGTCTGGAATTAAGGTGGATCATCACGTCAAATATGAATCTTAAAGCTGTTTACTTGCACTCGTAAATGAAAGCAAACAAGCGTGACAACTAGATGCATCAGCAGGTGTGCAGGCATCTGGTCAAATTCCCTCTGGGTCGCAAGTACATTACTTATTGAGATATGCATTATTCACTGGTGTGTGTGTGTGTGTGTTTTCTGAGGTTGGCACAACCCCTGCTATCAGCCTGGCAAACTGCTAAATTCATTGTGAGGAGGAGATCTGTTTTAGGAAGAACACCAGCAAAGTGAAAGTGTCATTGGCTTATTAAATCATGCAGCGACAGGCCGCTAGGATCAGACCACGTCCACGTTCGTGTTCATGTAAGGTGACAGAGTTTGAAAGCCACAGCTGCTGGAACAGAAGGAAATCATCATGATATCAGACATGAGAGGGCAGAGATGACAGGCGAAAAGGTAGCCCCTGCTGTACCGTATGAGTGTAGAAACAACCCTAATCCATACTGTTATACTCTACTCAATGAAAGTTACAAGAGCTCAAGCCTCTCGATGTCCTTCCCGGTGAAGGTCCAAACAGTCCCCAGACAGCAACATAGTGTCAGTCCAGATCCGGGCCACATCTGGAACATGTGGATTCAACGTGTATCGGATCTGGGCGGACACTATGTTGCTGTCTGGGTCATAACATACACTGTTTCAAGAGTCACAATGTTTATTGCTGCAACCAACTAATGTCTGTGGCAGATGTTGAAGGTCATGCACACTTTTTCATTTTCCTGCATTATTGAAGGATTCATTTGAACATGCAGTATTTTTCATTGTGTATCATATTCCAATGTCACATCGGAGTATGACCCTTTCTCGTGTGAATTATCTTTGCCATTTCTACTCTATTGTGGCCGTGAATTACTAATTACTAAATCGTGTCCATGTTGCAATAATTTGTTCCCTTGTTTTAGTCAAAACAAAACGATGGGACGAATGTAGCCAAGAACAGTGTGTAGAGCTTCATTGAATGGGTTTCCATGGCCGAGCAGCTCATCCAAGCCTTACATCACCAAAGCGTGGGATGCAGTGGGGTAAAGCGCGCCGCCACTGGACTCTAGAGCAGTGGAGACGTGTTCTCTGAGTGACCAATCACGCTTCTCTGTCTGCCAATCCCATGGACGAGTCTGGGGATTATGGGGTGGGGTTGTTTTTCACTCTTAATGCTTCAGCATACCAAGACATTTTGGAACATTTCATGCTCCCAACTTTGTGGGAACAGTTTGGGGACGGCCCCTTCCTGTCCCAGCATGACTGCGCTCCAGTGCACAAAGCATCGCTCCATAAAGACATGGATGAGCGAGTTTGGTGTGGAGGAACTGGACTGGCCTGCACAGAGTCCTGACCTCAACCCGATAGAACACCTTTGGGATGAATTAGAGCGGAGACTGAGAGCCAGGCCTTCTCGTCCAACATCACAAATGCGCTTCTAGAAGAATCCCCATAAACACACTCCTAACCCTTGAGGAAAGAAGAGCTGAAGCTGTTAGAGCTGCAAAGGGTGGGCCGACTCCATTTTAAACCCTACGGATTAAGAATGGGATGGCATTAAAGCTCATGTGCATGTAAAGGCAGGCGTCCCAAAATGTAAATGTCCGCAAGTCCTATGCGGGCCTCCGTCCATTTCAGCTTGCCTCGATTTCACATGATAAATTTGTACATCTTCTCCCTGTGGCTGAGACCATCTCTGAGCTGAACTTGAAGTGGAATTACACATTTGACAGACCTTTTCATGTGTAATATTGCACAGGAGACTGGCAATTATATTTTGTCAGTTCTGCTCCATTTAGAGAGGTCCAAAGCACTCTTGAGTTTGACGTGTACTTATGTATTATACAGAGAGTGTCCTAGCTTATGTCCTTGCTGATGTGATCTACCCAAGTAGGACATGTTCCTGTAACACATGTAATGTCTCAACAAGTAATCAGGCATGATGGAAGAAATAGAAACGTTGCAGGCTCGAACCCGATAAGGTGTGGTCCAGGAGCCGACTGTATTTTGGGCAATAAGTGGCTTGGGAAATGTTATATAGTTGCTGTGTCAGTGTGTTGTTCTGTTTTATTTCATGTGTTTGCTATCAAAAGATTACATGCATAGAGTTTCATCGCTCCAAAAACCTGTAAAATGAGTTTTCTGTTCAGTGTGCTAATTGGATGTGTGTTTTCATGTAGTGAGTTCCCTTTGGAATAATTGAATGAAAACAGCAATCCCACGAGACCGACTGTGGTGAAGCAATTGACAGCCTGTCGAGAAATCCAGGGCCGTGGGAAGCTTGTGAAAATCACAACAGACCGAGTTTGACAATTGTATTTTTGTTCTAACACTTCATTTGTGCCTTCACTATGACAACTCACTTTAAGAAGGCCTTCGCTATGAGTGTGTGTGTGTGTGTGTGTGTGTGTATTCCTACAGCCCTCATAATACTAATATCTGTACCTTATTTAGGGTACATATAGACAGTGCACGTTCAGAATCTGCAATCGGATTGAATTCCTCAATTGTATCGCATAATTCAATGCATAATCAGCCAAAGTCCGCATAATTATGCGGTGGCCACATTTTTTCTAAATACGCCGCGTAAATTGCAGATTTCTGCGCTCAAAAATATGCTTGCATGATTTCATAATCCCCGCATTTTCGTTGAAAAAAAGTCACATATATTTTAGCAGAAAGTTGAAAAATGTTGCGTTTACTTCACACAAGAGATGCCATGGGAACAGGGGCGTGTCTAGAGCATTTTCAGTGGGGGGGCCAAACGGGGTGGCCGCCAGTGACCAAAAAAAAGCTAAATTCTACAGTATATTACGTAAATCCTATTGATTTTATAATTTTTTTAACTTGAATAAAGTTAAACAAATGTATTAATAAAGCACATTTTTGATTCATTTAGTTTTTTGTCATCCCTGTATCCATTAAGTTAAATTTGAGAGCCAGTGTTTATTTTTTTTGTTGTGTTTTCATAAAACTAACATAAAACTTTATAAAATAAAAGCAATTTTAATAATGAGCAATTTTAAAAACCCAGAAGCAGAAACGATGTTAACTTTTTCTTTTGATTAGTTTGGCCATTATAATATACAGTAGTAGTTTTATTCACAATCTCTTTCAAATAATAATAATACATAAATAAAAAATTCCCCCCACTGTAATAATTCAAATGGTTTGGCCAAAACATCATTCAACATTTCTTTCAGATTAATTTATTTCGAATGTAGAATGCGCTGCTTAGTATAACAGACCAAATTATTGATTTATTTGGTAGGTTGCCATGTAATAAGCGGGATAATGTATAGCGAGGCGGTTGTTATAGCGAATACAGCCCCTTCAGGCTGATTTAAGATCCCTCCGCTTCACGTCGGGCTCCTAAACAGCCTGTCGGTGTTGTATTCGCTTTAACAACCGCCTCGCTATACATTATACCTTACATAGCGCCCAGCGTATTTTACTTTTATTGTATTTTATTAAACGTTGACTGAACATTGACCACATCAACCACGACCAACGCGAGCAGAGCCTGACGGGGTAAAAACATTGATCTGAGTCTGAGAAAACCATACAAACATATTAAACCATACATAAAGGTTACCTACCAGCTCTTTGTTTGGTGTCTTGACTTCCCCACACTTGATAAAGGAAAAGTCCAAGTCCGCGACGTTGATGACCGTTGTTTCTCTGGCGCTACACTTCTTTGAATCGCGAACTTCAGTAGAGTCTATAAACTGATTGGCTGTAAAATGAACCAATCGCAAGACATCTTATAGGGGGGGCACCTGGGGTGGCCAATCGAATTTCAGAGGGCCCCCCTGGCCACCACGTAGACACGCCCCTGCATGGGAACGTTATGAAGTGATGTAATTACGCGACGTGAACATCATCGAAAAGCTGCAAACCCCGCGATGATGAAACCATGATGACGCACACAAATAATTCTCATTTGCCAACAAAAATAAGCGCAAAAGGCCGTGCAAAGCAGCTTCCCGGTGTGTTACATGACATTCAGGAGTTGATGCAACTTAAAGGTTGCACTTTTTTGTTACCAGTGGGTAAAATCAAACTGGTTTCAAAAACCTTACAGTTGTAAGTATGTGAGATGGTGGTCCAGTGGGTTAAACCACTGAACTGATATGCAGAAGGTTGCTGGTTCGATCCCAGCGGTCTCCACCAGTGTGTCCTTGAGCAAGACACTTTACTCCATGTTGCTCCAGGGGGATTGTCCCTGTAATAAGGGCACTATAAGTCGCTTTGGATAAAAGCGTCTGCCAAATGCATAAATGTAAGTATATTAGTAGTATGTACTATATATACAGTAAGAGATTGCACTTTGTGCATTGGAAGCACTTATTTTAACAGAAGATGTTTTGTATAGCTACCTCTGTAAAACAGGAAGCATACGTTATTTTTTTATATTTTATGTATTCATTTTTACAGAAGTTGTAGCATATTCCTTTTGTAAAGCTACAGAGCTTGTTTGACTCATCAATGTTTGATGAGAACTTAAAGATGAGAACTTAAATATTCCCCGCACTTTCTGTGATGTATATGCTTTCTTATCATAGGAAGTAATAAGAAATTACTCTTTACATTAAGGTAGTAGCCTACACTGTAAAAATAGTATAGGCTCAATAAGTTGTGACAACATATGTTTTTAAGTTAATTAAATTCAAAATCAAAATAAGTTAAGCAATTTCAACTTTTTAATTTAAGTTATACAAGATTCAACTCAAAATTGTAAGTCAGTTGAATGTAAATTGTAATATAGAGAGGTGAAATGAAATGAAAAAAATATTGTTGGTTTAACTTAAAAAAATAAGTAACCTGGTTGCCTTAACATTTTTAGTTCATTGAAATTAAAAATTTGAGTTAATACAATGAAGGAAATTTACGGAAGACCTGAACCGCAAAGTAAAAAAATAAAAAATAAAATTTCGAGAATTTCGAGATTAAAGTCAAAATATTTTGAGATTTTTTTTTAGGGCTTCTTTAGAAATTGGTTCAATAAATAGAAACTCAAAATATTATTGTATCTGAACCACATAAATTAATAAAAAATGTGATAAATCATGAAAATAGCACAATTTGGCATGTTTCACTGCATAATTACAAATAAAATACACAATTACGCAATATGCTTACAAAAATATTTTTATAATATTTGAATAAAGGGTGATGTCGATTCTCAAATATTCATTGTATTAACTTAAATTTTTTATTTCAATTAACTCAAAATGTTAAGGCAACCAGGTAACTTACTTTTTAAATATTTTTTTTACAGTGTAGTGAGAACAGGGTGTTGGGGGAATCACTTTTTGTCTCTTTTTCATCAAACCGCAGTTTTTGCAAGTTCCAGCAATTACATTGCATAAAATTGCATAAATATCCTGCATATTACATTGCATTTTTTAAGAAAACGTGCCGCAAAATCAAGGATTTTTGCCCGCAACAATCACAAAAATATTCTACATTTTTCTGGAAGGACTGTTGTGCATTTATTTCTCAAAGCATTTAGTTTTGATGTCACATGTAAGTGTTACAAGAAAGTTATAACCCTTAATATTGACAAACTATATACAAACTCTAGTTTTCATATCTGATACAGTGGAGCAGTAATTTATTAAATTTGCAACAAGAATATTTTCATACTCATAAGGCATTTACAACACAAAAAAATCATGAAAGATTGGTAGAAACCTCACTTTGTTTTCATGAGTTCAAGAGTTCAAAAGATACATCAATTAAATTTTTTCAGAAAAAAAGGCTAAACATTTTTTAAATATAAAGAAAATTATAATAGATTCATAATTTATGTGCCAGCGAGCTATAACGTGCATACGTGTTATTGAGTTCAAATCAAATACTGCCAAACTGCCCATACTACTTCTGAATAGGATGTCTACTTCATAAATTGTATGAAAATGATACTTAGAAATATGTGATCCTGGAGCACAAAACCAGTCCTGCGTCTCACGGGTATATTTGTGGCAATAGCCAACAATACATTGTATGGGTCAAAATTTTCAATTTTTCTTGTATGCCAAAAATCTACATTTTTGAGAGCATCATCCTCAATTTTGAATCAAAACATGATCAGACATTCAGTTTTATATTTAGGTTATTTTCAGGCCTTTTACATTAAACTTTCATCAAAATTTCCCTGAGTGAGTCACATGTATATTTTACCTTGTTTTACTCTGTTCGTATACTACTTTGAGTTATTATGACACACTTTCAAGTGTCTAGTTTAAAATAAGAGTAGCTTTATGAATATAGACCATAGGGTTTAAGAGCTGCAAACATGTCGCTTTCAGAAAATTCTCTAAAGTAGGGGCGCATAGTTCTTGCATACTATCTCTGTGCTTTGCTGTAGCTCAAACAGTAGAGCGTGGCGCTAGCAACGCCAAGGTCATGGGTTCGATTCCCAGGGAAAGCAAGAACTGACAAAACATAAAAAGTGTACCTTGAATGCAATGCAAGTCGCTTTGGATAAAAGCGTCTGCCGTAAATGTCTATTCTTATGTAACAAACTGCCATGAGAGACGTCTGCATTGACGGTTACTTTACAGACGTTCGTTTCCATCAGTACGTCCTTGGCTCTTTTCTCTAGTCATTATATCTCAACAATGGCAGTATGTAGTGAAGGCCTTTATTAGCTATCTGTAATGTTGCTTTCTAATTGCGTGTGTGTGTGTTCGCTTAGATTCTTTCATTCCAGCCTAATGGAAGTGATGAGAATGAGATACTTTTGTCTGGGTTTTAATTAAGAGTTCAGTCAATGGAGCCCAACTTCCCTCATTGTGTTCAGATTAGCCAGCCGACTGATGATGAGGATTGTGGGAGATGAAGCTGGCTCCAGGGGAAACATGTGTTCATATTATCAGTCAAAGCACATTTTCCCCTCTGTCTCTCTGGGTAATGGAGCACGCTTTGTGGCGAGATATTAATTGAAGGAAAGGAAGGAGCTAAAAAAAGACAAAAAAATGGAGGCTTTGACATAACATTTGCACAATGCATAAATTCAGACGTGGGAGAGTGTCCTCGTCTTGAGTTTAGGCATGGAGGATTGAAAACCAGCTTGTGAGTACCAGTGGATATTTGAACTCCGCCAGCATTTTGATCATTTTCACAAAACTTTCATGGCCCTCAGAATATTTTGTTGTATGAATATCTGAACATTTCAATAATATTTTTTTGTCTTCTTCTTGGCCTGTGTTTTAATCTGGAGATCCTGTACTCTTTCAGAAGAATCGTAACATATCCCCCCCTACCGGAAAATTCCCTCAATGGCAGGGAAGGAGTTAATGGTTTTAGAGCTCAGCTTGGAAACACGTTGTCCCATCAGACGAGGCAGAAGAGGGTCTTTCAGCATTATAATATTCACCTGACAGAGGGAAATGGAGCCATTGGGATGAAATGACTTGAAGATGGGGTAACTGTGAAATATCGTTTCATGCTTCCCTGAGTAGGACAGCGTTTGAGCTCTTTGCTAAAGGAAATACCCCAAAATGAAGAATTTGACAGATTATTCACCCTGTATGCTGGTGGTTTTCACACACACACACACACACACACACACACACACACACACACACACACACACACACACACACACACACACAAAGTGACATTTCTTCATGAGCCTATGAGCATATTCACAGGCAGGCCTTTAAGTTAAACAGAGAACTACATCACATGACAAAAAAATAATATATGCAGCTGCAGTGACCCGATGATTTTACCAATTGGCTCTGTTATTTAGAAGGCGGGACTAATTCCACCATATAGGGCGTCTGGTCTGAACACCAGGTGTGATCAGGAGCATTGTTGGAGCGTTGCTATTGTGAGGAACTGAAAACCACTGACCATTGACCAACACACACCTGCTCTAAAGTCAATAGTGCAGTATTTGTGTGTTATTTAAAGGGTGTGTTGGGGATATGAACACAACACGTGTACACTCTGATTATTACTTCACACTGGGACGCGCAGCAGCAACACACACACGTTTTAAATTTTAAAAATAAAAGTATTCCTCTCTGGAGAAGCGTTCAGTCTTGTGTGAGCATAACTGGCTTTTAAAGGGAAAGGGAGATGAGACTCTGATTGGTTGATTGCACCTTACGCCCAAAATACACCCATGACTCATTAAGAGATGAGGCATGACCCTTTTGGAACATGAGCCGGGTGCACACAGACCTTTTTTTCCGTCGTTAAACTAGCAAAAGTGGATTCGGACACACCGTAAGTGCACCTGCGCCGTGCGCTCAGATCATTAAATAAGGGCTCATAGAGTGCAATAGTTCCCGCCCACTTTTTCAGAGGCCTTGGTTTTGGAAATATTTTATTCATTAATTTATCCCATAAGGATTTTAAAAAGTCTTTGCTTAAGCATTATAAGCCATGAACCAAACCAGTCAGCTATGAGGAGAATCATAACACTTTGATTGGAAGCAAAAAAGTATTTGAAAATCAGACAAAAATACAAAAGGTAAAAGACTGTGAACTTAACGGCTTTAGTGAGGGAAAGAACTACAATCCCATAAAGCATTGCAAATAGCATACTCAAATAAATTATATATAGTTTAAGTTTATGCAAAATATGCATACACATACAGTATATATATATATATATATATATATATATATATATATATATATATATATATATATATATATATATATATATATATATATATATATATATATATATATAATTAAGTATTTTGGGAGTGTAGGGAGGTATACTCCACTTTGTCATTCAGAGAGCTTCATAGAAGTGAGCGAAGCTAAAGAGCTCTTTTGCCACTCTTTGCTTGTTTCGCCTCTCTGATTGGTGGAATTTTCTGTGGAGCATCATGGGTAATGTAGTTTTTTTACCACAAATTATGGTGTTAAATATAATTATTTTATAAGACAAGTTGAAATAATATGGGCGGACAGCTCTGGTTCCAACATAGTTGCTTCACAACGGATTAAGTCCAGACCGAACTTCCCGATCTCAAATGTTGTGGGCGGGGCTAAGTTCGGCTGGCATCCAAGCTAGCAAACAAGTAGCCTGACAAGCCAGAGCCACATCAAGATGTTGGGTCTGGGAACTCACCATTGGCCGGGCTCAATCCGAGGGGCGGGATAAATGGTTGTCTTTCAGATTCCCTCTGCACGCAATAGGATAGCGCTACAATCAACCAGAGCAATGAAGAAGGTGAAGCGGAGCTAGTTGGTAGATTAAACTTTCGCCGTATCCGGTCGGCAAAACTCCGAACACATCTTCCTTTCTTACGAATGACTTCAGTGCCGTTCTTTGCTCAAAGAAAAGCTTAACTCCAAGCCTTTCAGTGTCAATTCGAAAGACCGCTGTTCGCCAGCTTCTTTGTTTACGAGTAACACCCAGAACCGCCGAAACTCTGCCTTCATTATGTTAAGCCCGCCCACCAACTCTATATACGATGTGATTGGCCTGACCAGAGTTTGGTTTTTCCAGCTCGCAAGCCAACGGAGAGTTGCTAGACGACCCTGACTGCTGTCGCTAGGGTATGTCTAGATTTGTAGTCTATTGTTTCGCCTCACTGATTGGTGGAATTTTCTGTGGAGCATCATGGGTAATGTAGTTTTTACCACAAATTATGGTGTTAAACATAATTATTTCATAAGATAAGTTGAAATAATGTGGGCGGACAGCTTCAACAGAAGCAAATAGCCTCGATTAGCAACCTCGTAGCTCACAGCAGGGCTGTCTTTACAGGTTTATACGTTATGGTTAAAAATTAATTTTCCTATGGAGAAAATGAATAGAGTTTCTACTTCTGGAAGCGACTGTTGCACTCTATTGCGCATTGCACTCTCTCTCTCATTCATGAGAAGTGTGACTGTGCTGTCTTTGTATATTTTAAGTCTTTGTTGATGCAAAGCTGTCGTATGACTTCAGAATACTGATATTATTGTGCACTACTCATCACCAGGAAAACTGTCAAGCTCTGCCTTTTTCTTATTGAATATTTTGCTTCAAACTACGTCCCATTATGGAGCAGGTAAAATGGGTTGTTAAGGCTGTTGACTTTAAAT
Source organism: Romanogobio albipinnatus (assembly GCA_023566225.1). NCBI lineage: Eukaryota > Metazoa > Chordata > Actinopteri > Cypriniformes > Gobionidae > Romanogobio > Romanogobio albipinnatus. Next base: position 3,124,003 of record CM042255.1, read on the forward strand.
GGCTGAAATGTTGTTCTCCATCAGGCAAATATCCCATTAAACACAACAAAAGTCTAGCTTTGAACGTCTTCCATTAATTCATGACTGTGCTTGTATCGACATGTCTGTGAGGATTTGTCCAACGCTGAGGGACACGTTTGACCCAGATACAATAATGAATGAGACTCAATTGAAGAGAGCTTCAGCCGCGCGTGAATGCTGATTTATTAATTAGATTGTTCATTAGTTCTGCTCCCCAGTTGGTGACTTTCACTCACCCCGTTTACCTGAACGAGGGGAAACCCCTCGAGGACGGAGATCGACTACTGTTTTGAAGAGTGTTTCAGATAAATGGCCGTTTATGTGGTAGGCTATATTGAAATGAGTCTGCTAGCTCTGAGGAGTATCTCACCTTGACTCGTGGAACTTGTGGAATTGCATCTCCTGATGTTATTGCTTTCTCCGCGTGCTCTATGTGTAATAACTGAAGCATATTGTAAAGTGGTTTCTATGGGGTGAATGGGAAAGCAAGAGTCTATGACTCCATTGCAGAAGAAAAACAGTGCTGCTATTGATAATGATGATAAAGGACGATATTTGCTGAGAGAAACAATGATTTTGATATTGCTGTTTGCTTTCCTTAAAAGGTTAGTTCCCCCAAAAGTGGAAATTCTCTCATCATTTACTCACCCTCATGTCGCTCCAAAGCCGTGAAACACATTGTAAACCCTAACGCTCCAAATAATGAGTTGGTTTGAGTAGAGCCAACTCAAATTAAACTAATTCGTTCAAACAAATGATCTTTCATGAGTATTTAGAACTTTCTTTCTCTTTTGAGTTCTCAAAACGGACACATTTTGAGTAATCTGAATTGTTTAATTGTTTTGCGTTTTATGAATTTGTTCTTTTAATTTAGACTAACTTACATTTAACCGAGACTGGGCTGGGATTTCTATTTCCCAGCATGCTTTGCCATGACACTCAAAAGGGACTGTAAATGATAAAATAAAGGGTTATATCATGTTTTTGTTTGTGTATCATGTAATAACTGTCCCAGCTATTTCAAACCAGGCCTGCTACAGAAGAATGAGGGGGAAATCAATCTTGCACTCTACCATACTGGATACTGTGTTCAGGGTATGCATGAATCAACAAAAGACAATTCATATATTGCATTTTTACATAAAACAATTCACCATAAACACCAAACAAACAAACTCAAACATTAAATAATCACACAAAAAGTAATGGTGTGGGTTGATGAGTGTGAAACGTCCCATAAAGATGTTGAAGAATAATGGGGCTTGATAAAGCAAGCATTCTTTAGAATGAACAGTCTTATCTGCAAATGGTAGGAATTGATGAAAGGAAGTATTTGTCCTCCCGGGAGTCTTTGAATAATATCCCAGGGCAGTTGCACCAATGCACCCAAGCAAAGTCCCAATCCAGCACTCAAGGGCATTTTAGGGGGGCTCCAGCCCCCCCTAAACTTTTGCCCAGCCCCCCTAAAACAATGTATGATTATCCTTTATAACATATGAAACTTGCGGGAGGCTTCGGCTTCATCCCGTCTTTTAATCAGTGTGTTCTTCAATCCGCAGCGACGTCTAGCAGAGCGCACGTCAGAAGCAGAGGTGTGTGTGTTGATCTCATTGGTCTGTCGCCGCTATCAATGTCAACATATTTGAGAAAACCAATCAAATCAGAGTAGGCGGGCTTTATGTTCACAGAAGCTGCTGAGGCCGAGCACAAGTTTTAGCAGCGCGACTCGACGTCAAGTGCGAGAAATGTAGCTAAACTAAACGTTTCATATCTGACCGCTGCTTCTTTAAGTCAGAAATGTTAAACAAATGACAAAAATATTCACGCAAATTCATAAACTTGTGTCTAATTTCACCATTTTGAATTGAGATATGCCTATGTAATGTCATTTATAATATAATTAACAAACAAGAAATATTAACCAAGCCGTTTTCTTCAGATTAGCCATAAGATTATTAGTAATAAATGTGTGCATATTGTAAATTAATAATTCCATGTGTAGCTCTCAGTAAATAAAAAAAGCTCAGTTTTTTTCAGTCTGTTTTGGGCATAAGATTAGTAATGAATGTGTAAATATTGTGAATTAATTTAATAAATGTATTCTTTATTAAATGTATTCTTTATTATTCTTTATTCTTTATATCTTTCCTGTTAACCTTCAGTAAATTAACATGTCTATGACATAACATGTCTTCCTCTGAGTCCGCACTTTCACGACGTAATGCCGCTTTGACTGCTGGGTAGAAGTCTTCTGCGTAGCTCGTGAACTTGCAAGCTCAGCTGAAGTGCGCATCAAGGGCGCATAGCAGCCGCAAAGGGGGAGCTCACGAGCACCCTTCTTTAAGCTTAAATGACGAATGGGACACCCTGCGGTCTCGTGGACTTAACGGACATGCACAAGCAGCGGCCATTGTAAGTCCACAAGACTGAGAGTGCACATGAAGTGTGCCATTCCGGACAGAGCCCATGTGGTTATTCAAACTTTTTTACTTCCTCTTTTATCCATAAGGTATATGTGCTACTGGTGTCCCCTAGTAGATGGGATGAACATAGCACTGGCAATAAGAACAAGTCAACCATGTGAAGAGTTTCTGTTATGTTGGGTTTTTGGGGGATTACCATCAGGGGGTGCTTCTCAATATCCCTCCTCGTTTCCTCACTCCTCCGTCCTCCATCCTATGACCCGGAAACCGACCAAACTCAGCCATCTTGTAGGACATCTCAAATCTCGAATTGCATCGCGAGGATGGAGGAGTGAGGAGGCTTCCTGAGGAGTCATGAGCGAGGATACACAGGTGTATCCTTAGCGGAAGTGTTTTATCGACTAAACGTGATGCGCATATTAATTCTCCTTGCCACGTTTTATTCATTATTATTATTATGTTTACATGTACAAGACACAAATGTATGTCAAGTAACAACAACAGACAGTTGCAGAATTATATCAAAGCACAAGAAAATGAAAGAAACAAACTGTAATACTATACAACAAATAAAAAGCGGTTAATAACTGGGAATAATTAGTTGTTATTAATAACTGGTAATATTAAATAAAATATGGACAAATGTGGTATTTTGTAGGGGTTGAAACTATTACAAAATACATTTCTAATGTTCAAGAATCCCGAGTCATCATTATTTGACGACGCTTTGAGATGGATGGATGGATGGATGGATGGATGGATGGATGGATGGATGGATGGATGGATGGATGGATGGATGGATGGATGGATGGATGGATGGATGGATGGATGGATGGATGGATGGATGGATGGATGGATAGATAGATAGATAGATAGATAGATAGATAGATAGATAGATAGATATAGATAGATAGATAGATAGATATAGATAGATAGATAGATAGATAGATAGATAGATAGATAGATAGATAGATAGATAGATAGATAGATAGATAGATAGATAGATAGATAGATAGATAGATAGATAGATAGATAGATAGATAGATAGATAGATAGATAGATAGATAGATAGATAGATAGATAGATAGATAGATAGATAGATAGATAGATAGATTCCAGTGTTGTTGGGCCCCATTGACTTTCATTGTATGGGCAAAAACAGACGCTAAAGGGAGCGAGATTTTCCTTGCGTCCTTCCCTTGCTTCCTGAAGGGGAGGAGATAAGACGCGAGAAAAGGAAGCTGGGAAAGGAAACGAGGATGCACAAATAAGAATTGAGAAGCACCCGAAGTGTGCCATTTGGGACAGGGCCCATGAGGTTACTCAAACTCTTCTACTTCCTCTTTTATCCATAAGGTATATGTGCTACTGGTGTCCCCTAGTGGATGGGATAGCACTGGCAATAAGAACAAGTGAGACATATGTGAGATGATGGTCCAGTGGGTTAAACCATGGGACTGATACACAGAAGGTTGCTGGTTCGATCCCAGCGGCCACCACCAGTGTGTCCTTGAGCAAGGCACTTTACTCCATGTTGCTCCAGGGGGATTGTCCCTGTAATAAGGGCACTGTAAGTCGCTTTGGATAAAAGCGTCTGCCAAGTGCATAAATGTAAATGAACCATGTGACAGACAGTGACTGTTACAATGTTGTTTAGTAATGTTTTGTTATGCTATTTTGAAGAGTTTCTGTTATGTTGGGTTTTTGGGGGGTTACTATCATGGTGATTCAACAACACATTCTCACTCCCAGCGCGTCGAAAAACGATGCATGGTCAAGTGCCTTCCGCGTCACAACGAAGACGCTAAAGTTACCCCTAGGCGTCACTATTTTGACGCGCTGGGTGCTCCATTGATTTCAGTTGTTTACCCAATGCGT